>CM035159.1:103313243-103498109 GCA_020205615.1 Panax quinquefolius
GGCATTTTAGACATTAAACTACCCACCTCCTCATTTTCACCTCCTCAATCATCCACCTCCTTACTTATTCCTTGTGTGCTCATCACTTCACTTGATCACCACACATAAACATTGTCCATCAAGCTTACCCATTTCCTACTTGGTTTGACCCATGGATCATGGCTTAGTCATTGGGCTTTGATAATTAATCTAGCTTATCTCTTAATGGGCTTATGCTACAATGGTTTGGGCTTATGATAATCAAACACTTGGGTTTGATGATCACATACACTGGACTTTTATATAAGACTATTAATCCTACAAGTCCATTAACTTAAATTAAACAACTTAACAAATATACCACACGTATAATCTTTGTATGCTAACTCGTATACTAGTTCGTAATATACGTTATCTCATTCTTCCTACATAATAGTACAATACGTCGTATTATACTTACATTCATTCCTTCATATAATGTATACACATTATATGCTCACAACTTTATTTCCTTAATGCTTAATAAACCATACGTTCCCAAATTAGGTGCACATGCGAAATATTACGTTTTTCATACTTAGATTATTATTACATAATCAATATCGCCTTGATATTATAACATTACGTATTTCTTGGAAGTTCAAAAATAATTCCCGAGCAGAAATCAATGAATAGTATTTTTCAAAAAATTTCTCGGAAAGCTTTTATTTTCGTCTTAGAAATTCAAACACCTTAATTCATTCACGTAGTTAAAATACTACGATATTCCAACGTTTCTAGGTTATACAATGACATTCATCTTCTCAACATGTAATAATAATAAATAATATTATTTATTCATTATTAAAAATAATTACAAAATGTTTAATTTTTCGGAGTCTTTTAAATAGTTATGAATAGTTATAATATGGATGTCCATTCATTTTCTATAACCTACATAACCTACATATTAGTACATTGATAAGTTATTTATTCTCCCTATTTAAGTTTATATTTCTTTCATCTTCTATCTTTGTTCATGTATTTGTGTAGCCTATAAATAGAGGCTCACTATCCATGTATTTGATTTTTGTGGCATAAACAAGTCCACACATTACACATATATTCCTAAAGAAAAGGCTTCTTTTAAATAACAAATTATATTTATTCAATTATTTGTAAGGAGGATAAGGAAATTAGTGCTGTGTATGTTTATTTGCCAAAATTATGTTATTTTAACATATTTATTTTTGATTTCTGATCAGAAAGAAGAGAATTTTTTTAAAAAAAAAATAAATCTACCAAAACGATATAGTTTTGATAGATTGTTCACAAAAAAACATACATAATTGTGTATATGACCATATTACCTATATATATATATATATATATATATATATATATATATATGCTCAATTAAATTAAGACAATAATTAATACTACAAAAGAGTAGCTATTTGTCATTTTCATCATGAAATTACGTAGGAAGTTGGAAACAAAAATCACAAAAATATGATCTAATGTTAGAAAATTAAATTAAATATGGACGAAATATAAATCACAAAAAGAGCGAGGTTGAAGAATACAATAAAATCTCTGTTTAGGAATAGACTTAGGATCAAATTATTTGTATTTTATTTGAGAGGTTATTACTAAATAGAGGTATTGGTACAAAATATTTTTTGAACACCCAAAATATCTATTTTAACAAAATGTAGATTTATAACAAAAATTAAAAAAAACATAAATTATTTAGATTTTTAAACTAAAAAAATGTAGTCTTTTATAGGAAATGTAGTTTTTAATAGGAAAAATGTGGTCTTTTATAAAAAAATGTAGTAATTCTTTATATAAAATATAGTCTTTTTATAGAAAATGTAGTCTTTTAAAATTAATATTATCTCTCTCTCTCTCATATATATATATATATAAATTATTCTTATATAGAGATAGAATTTCTTATCTGACTTAAAAAGTATATAACGTATTACAATCTGAGGTTATTTCTATTTATAACTCTACGCAAATTGGAATCAAATTTTTTTTATACAATATTATAGATGTTATTCTTATATAGAATATTTTTAAATAAAAGTTTTACTGTATATGGATCTTGCGCCCTACAAATGAAATTATTATGAGTAATCATTTTAATAATTAATAGTTTATCCAAATAAGGAGATGCTAAAAAATTAAAATTCAACAATAATATAATTCTTAATAAAAGAAATATTCTTCGCAATATATTTTTTTCTCGTAAATATGAGATGGTGTGTAAATAATTGGCGTGTTGAAAATTTGTGAAGAAAAATATGATTAATGAAAGAATTTTTTTATTCACAATTTATTATTAGCTGGGCCCACATTCCATGAGCATTGCATTCAAAGTCTAAGTCAATGGACCTTTTGGGTAATACTCCTATAAAAATGGGACAGAATGGGAGCCCGCTCTATGAAAGTGACTCATGGATGTGTTATGGATCCGTTGACATACTTGCAACCATTTAACCTGAGTTAATGGTAAAAAATAAAAATAGTAAAAAAATCTAAATTAAAGAATAAAAAGTAAATTAAAAAAAACGAGCGAAAAATAATTACCGTCAGTTTCGAATTCGTGTTCTATTTGTTCTTCTATTTTGAAATCAAATAAAATTATGGGTCCTTTACATAAGTATACAACAAATAGAAAGTAATTACAAAAAAAGATATCAACTAAATAATTACAAAAGAATGTAATTATTACAAAAATAATCTGATTCACATTAATAAGGAAACCTAAAATCAAGGATAACTAATAATTCAAATTCAAATTCAAATCTTGTCTCTAACAACAATTTCAAATCCATGTTTCAAAATTCAAATCAAAATGAGAAAATTAAAATAAAAAATTATGAAGGAGCTAATGTTCATCATCCTCCTCTCTCGCATAAGCCATCACTTACATACATATCGCCGTCATGCCATGGCGAGTTGCTATTCTACAATTTCTTTTGATGATTTGGTTACCCACAAAAATTGAAATGGTTACCTTTATACAAATTTTTACTAAGAATTGCATCACATTTAAAATAAAATTGGTAATCAAATAAAAGCTGAATTAGTTACCTTATCAAATAGTTTAGTAACCAACTATATGAAATTTGGTTACCAATTGCATCATATCCAAAATAAATTAATAACCTAATAAACTAAATTGGTTACCTTATCTAAGATTTAGTAACCAATCGCATAAATTTTGGTTACCAATGCATCACATTCAAAGTATATTAGTAAACTAATAAAAGCTGAAATTGGTTACCTTATCAAATGATTTGGTAACCAACTACATGAAAGGGAGGAGAGGAGGAGGGAGGGGAGGAGGAGGGCGGCAGGAGGTGGAGGCGGAGGAGGGAGGAGGAGGAGGAGGGGAGGCGGAGGTGGAGGCGGAGGAGGAGGAGGAGGAGGAGGAGGGAGGAGGAAAGGGAGGAGGGCGGGAGGAAAGGGAGGAAGGAGGGGAGGAGGGGAGGAGGAGGGAGGAGGAGGAGGGGAGGTGGAGGCGGGAGGAGGAGGAGGAGGAGGGGGGAGGAAAGGGAGGGGGGGGGGAGGAGGAGGGAGGAGGTGGAGGTGGAGGCGGAGGAGGGGGAGGAGGAGGAGGAGGGAGGCGGGAGGCGGGAGGCTGGAGGAGGGAGGAGGAGGAGGAGGAGGAGGGGGGGAGGTTTGGTTGGTTATATATATATATATATATATATATATATATATATATATATATATATATATATAACTACAGATTGTTATAGATGAGAAGAGAGAGAGAGAAGTTATGGGTATAACTAATCCATAAATTAATGAATCCTAATTGAATACTAATTCCTTAAATTAAGGAATCCTAAATGCACTAGAATTATAAATAAATATGGTAGTGTATTAGTTGTATAAAAGTTTTATGAGGGCACTTTTGTTATAATTTTTTTTAAAAATGTAATAGAATATGTAAATCACCCTAAAATTATTGTAATGTCTATTTTAAAAAATTATTGTAGTGACTCGGTCCAATCCAACCACAAGCTCGAATTTAGTCTCAATCCACTACCCAAGATTACCATAATATTCTCATGAATACTCTTTATTTTGTAAAAAAGAACGTAATTTAACATATTTTTGTTGAAAAGAATGGAGTCCTATCTTTCCTTGTGAGTTATTGCATTAATATTACCGAGTTGACTTTTCATTTGATTGTTAGCATTCAGTGGCGGAACCAGAACCTTTTTGTAGGGGGGTAAAAATTTTAAATCAAGCGGTGACGGGCGGCAGCCGGCAGACGACAGTGAATGTGAAGTGTGAACTGTGAAGAGAATGTGAAGAGAGAGTACTGAAGAAAAGAAAAGAGACGGGTGACGCCGACACGACGATCATTATATTAACTGAGTTAACTCTTTGGCTTTTTAAATTAATTTGATTTATTGACATTATTTTACGTCAATGGACGTGTTTTTATAGTTGATAGGTGTCAATATTAACCAAAAAGCTCATTTGTTATACTACAATAATTGGTTTCCTCTAATTTGAAGTCCATCGTTTATGGGCTTCTAAAAGCCCAATAAAAGAAGAAGTCATTATTCATTAGTTGAACATATCACCCAAAACCCTAGCCTTATATCAAGCACTATCTCGCTCTGCCATTTCCTCAGACGGCATTCTTTTCTTACCCTTTCTACCTCCTCTAATACTCACTCTGCAACCCTTCATAATCGGAAAATGCCATGAAAGTTCGATCCTTCTCAAGTGGTCGATGTATCGTTCACGCCACCGGTGACCCCTTGCTTGCTTGCCTGGCCCCGCCCTAGTTCATAAGCCCAGCCTCCTAAGGTCCGTCCACTCTGAGAGTAATGCTTTCACCCGCCCCCCTAGTTAAAATTTGTTAGCATTTGTCTATTTTCATGAATGAATCATCACAACTAGAAGTTCACACCTCCTCCTTCGTGTATATTAATTCTTCTATATTTTTTTTATAACTTCTCTGACCAATTTTTTTTAACCCATATGTTAACGCTAAATTTTGATCGCTAATTGAATCACCAAACAACGAATAAAAAATCTATACAGGAAATAAAATACCACACTGAGAAGCAGGGGCAGACCTTTGCATGGGCAACATAGACACCTGCCTATGCAGTTTTTTTAAGGTATAGAAATAGAGACAGATATATAATTTAATAAGCTTAAGGGAGCAGATTAATGGAATAGTTAAAATTAGAGGAGGCAAAAAAAATTCATTGGTATGTACAAGCTACTATGGCCTATGTATGACAATACCTCTTGGCTTTTAAAAGATAATTAAATTAGGGTTTTTTCTGTTTGATAGTTTAAATTTTGTAATTTGTTTGAATTTGTTGTTGATTGGGGACTTGGGGTTAAACCCAATTTAATTTATTTGATTTATTCGGCCATGAATCAACACATTAATAAAAAATACGTTTCTGCAATAAAGTTCATATTTTTAGTTCCTAGTTTTGAAATTTATGGGTATTTTGGATGTTGAATTATTTGTTTTGGGGGTTATTTATCTTATGTGATTTTTGATGTAATTTTGGGATTTCAAAATTTTACCACTCCAACTAGTTATAGGACCCAGTTTTGATTTGTTTCTTATTCATATAATATTCTTTTTTTCTGGCTCATTTTCTTCAGTTTCCTTTTAATTTTTACTAATAACTGATTTTATATTATTATTGCACCAAGTTACACTAACCAAAGTAACCAAGAAGGGATTTCATCATTGATTTGAAAGGGGGAATTTTGTTGCTTATTTTTAGCATTTATTTTTCAAATGCCAAATTTAAGTAGGTCAAGAAATCAGAAGAATTAATCGATTTATGTCTTTAGAAGGTAATTTATCATTGCATTTTGTTTCAACATCTGAAATTTGTTATGCAATTTTCTTTCAATATTGGGAGTTAATTTATTATATAACTTGAGGTATCCAAATCGTCTTGTTTCCTTCAATTCTTCCATCGACATGTATTCTAGCAAATATTACGTAGTTTGCATTTGCAACAACAATCTATGTAATTGAACTGTTATTGACATGTATCTTTCCGTTCTTTTTGACTGAGGTAACATTTTGTATGGTATGTAGATTATTAGGTGTTTGTTCATTGTGTTTGAGGAATAAGTATTGATTTTCTTTTTTTTTCTTTTTTTGTTGTTGTATGATAATTAAAGTCATATCCTCTTAGGATATTAGGACGTGTAAAATGCAATTGTTAAAAATATCTTTAATGTAAATTTAGGTTGAAGTTTTGAAATTAATTAATGGTTTTGTTTGAATATAAAAAACAAATTTGGTTTGAGACTTTGAAAAATCCGCCTTTGTTGGAAAACATTTTTAGATCCACCGTTGTTGAGAAGCGTGACGACCAGGGCCGCCGTAAGATAATTCTAGTGTGAGAATAAGTACATGCCAGAAACGTCAACAATGGAGGTATTTGAAATTGCTTTAGTGCATATAGTAAATTGTAATGTACCTGAAACCTGAATTATGACCGTGTATTTATAGTTGATCACACCTCAATTTTCTATGCCCTCCTCGAATAGGACTCTTTATTACGTTAGTTATCATACTTAGATGTGATTCAATCCTTAAAAATGGGAAGTTGAAATTAATTTGGACTGCACCACCTTCATAATGTAATTAGATTTGGTTTCCTTAGTAGTAGGAAAATAGGATAAGGAAGCTATAAATCAATTAGGATTACAAATTCCTTAAAATTTCAAATCTTTTGAGTGAAATATTTCGTCACATGACACAGATCCGTCCAAACCCTTTTGACCCATCAAATCACACCCCAACATCGTAGAACACGAGTTAAACTCCTCTCGTAAGGAATCAATTTGGTTCATAAGTTTATTGAGTAAAAATGGAAAAGAATTAAAAAATATTTAAAGGTGCTATACTCTTGAAAGAAAACTTAAGGAATTGAAAATTTATTTTTTGGAGAATTAAAAGAGAAACGACATGTATAACTATATAACAATATATTTCCCTCTTGGTGACATGAAAAGAAAGAACTAAATTCTTTTCCCTCTCTATTTCCTTTGGGAAAAGCATGCATGCATGCATTTGAGTATTAATTTACTTAAATTTTCGCATGGATTAGTTTTCTTATCTTCGGGACAAATGTTTTCACAAGAATCAAATGCCAAAAACATTCATGCATGTACCGAACTTCAAACCAAATGAAGAAATAGGACACGTGTGACGTATGGATGATCGAACCCTTGACGTCATTCTTATCAAGTAATTAATTGGCACATTTGCTTACGGGTATATATACTTGCTATTAGAAATTTTAGTAATAAAATTAAAAGAGCTAATGAAAATCTAAAAGGATTTCATAAATGTATATTTATTTTGAATTGAAAATATATCAAATTAATTTTAAAAATTCAAACTTGATTATATAGTTTGAAAATTGAAATGGATGGAGTATTTCTCTACGTATTACGCAAGTATTGTACTAAAGTCTCAAATATCTCCACCTAAATCACACACTTATAATCTTTTTTCCCCTTAATTTTTCAAAACTTTTATGATTATACAACCAATTAAATGTCAAGTATATTACGTTTTGCCCACGTAACTTGTTTGTCCCATCCCATGTATTAAACGGACAGAAAAGAAATGCATCAAGTTGACTTGAAAACCGAAGACTTGAGAGTTGAGAATAAAAAAAAATTTAAATTTATTTTTAATGAACTCATAAGATTATTTATATAAAATTATAATTTTTTTATATATTAACAGATCTCATTAAATGATATATATAACATTAATTTTATGTATCTTAATTCATCTTTTTCTTAAAAAAAATAAATTATATTTTAACTCATGATCTTTTTTAGAACGGATCGGAGCAGGTAGCTTGTTCTGTCCCTTGTACGTCAAAGTGTTAGAGAAAAGAAATGCATCAAGTTGACTTAAAAACTGGAAGACTTGAAAAGTCAGAAGTCTGAATTTGTTACATTTACAGCCATGAGTTAGCTTGCCCATTCTTAAGTTGTCCAACATTTCGGCCATTGGTCTTAAATTTCAGCAGGCTTAAGTCTTACAACCTCTGGTACATACTGCAAGTTGATCAATATTTTAAGAACCACATCCACTAGATAAGTCCTAATCTGGTAGCCACCTTCAAATTATATAAGACAATCAACCAACTATGCACCTCTCTAATTAAGGAGCTAGGTTTCAAGCTTGCTTTCAATGTCCATTAGATCTAGCTAGAATTATTAGCTCATTTCCTTGATTTTATGAATATAGATTTAAGGTATAAAATAGAAGGTCAACATTTGGCATCTTGAAATCGTTCTTGTAATAATTTTCAAGACTTTTGTTAGAAATTAATAATTATTTGGTTCTCCTCTTGATCAATTTGAATGGAATAATTTATATTTCTGTAGGTATTTTGATAAGTGTAAACTTGTCAATTTGAATAAACTCATTTAAAATTGTAGGAGAGAATGCACCACTTTATCTTGGTTACCTTCAAATTTTCATTGAATAACATAATTCATTACTTTACAAATCTTTTTCTACAACAATTGACTTCGGACAGGATTTCACCCATTTTAAAACCCAACTTTGTTCCTGCTAGTCCCCATGGGCCTTTGGTAAAACATCTGCAATTTGCTAACACATGACTTTACACCATCTTTACCTATTTTCTTGTTTATAGATATATATATATATATACATATATATATATATATATATATGCTATTTGGCTGAAAAAAAACTTGGTAGGAATTCCATCTTTCCAAAAGGAAATTTTCTTTGCACCACAAACCCAAAAAAGAAAAAAGAAAAAAGAAAAAAAAAGAAGCAAATTTTTTTGTTAAGTAAGATAAAAGAACTCGAATTTGTTGTTGTGGGTCCAAATATAAATTAGGGTTCACATGACCTAATTAAATTAAATGTACAAATTAGGGTTCACATGATCTAATTAAATGAAGACGAAAAAGTCAGAAATAAATGTGCGAGATCCGAGAGAAGTCTCCACGTGTCCCGAGACAGAAGACTCGTGGAGGCGACTCATTTTGGGACTTTGCACATATTGGATGCCATCATGCTCAACTCATTTGATGTGAACAATGATTTAACGTGTAATAGCAAATAATGATGCATACATATATACATTAATTTACATACATACAGTTTATCATCTTTTTTAGTCGCTTCATTTCAAATACTACCTCCGTTCTTAAAAGATTGTCGTTTAAGGTATTTACACATGAATTAAGAAAGTACCATTTATCAAGTAAAATTTGTTTGAAATTCCATCACTACCCTTTATGGGAAGTTGAAAACTATTAATACAAGGGAGAGAATTTCTTGGGACAATGAGAAAAGGTATGAGTAATATAAGAAAGTAAATAATTTATTCTCTTCGAAAGTTGTAAACGACAAACTTTTTGAAACAAATTTTACCTTCTAAAACGACAATCTTTTAGGAACGGAGGGAGTAGGAACTTATGTAGCTCATTTCAAATTCCAGACCTATTTGAAAGACTACTTCCAATGATTTGATCCTCTTGTACCAAGAAACCTCATGTCCTTTGACATTGATCCACCTTCTACTCTATGGACCACAGATTGAGGACTGCATCCTCCACAGAGATCTCGATACATGACACATGCAGTCATTCATACTAACGAGCCAAGGAACTAATGACTGGAAATAAGCGAAGGTACTATTATCATCCCATCAAGGTGGTTATATTATTTTGAAATTAAGTTATATTCCTTAAGGGCCGCGTGTTCTTAATAAAGGAATAAATTGTGCTAATAAAGTTAATGCTTAGACAGAAGTTTGGGATATTATTCTACATTTTCTCATTATAAGACAGCTTATCATTTCACAAAGCTATACACGACTCAAATACACATGTTGGTAATTTCTTGTAATGTGATACACAAATATTTAAAAGAAAAGTTACAATTCACAATACAAATGTATATATATGTGATAAATTAAAGTAAATCACATAATAAAACATTAAACAAATAAAACTGTATATATATCTGCATAGACTGCATACATTATTGTTCATTTTTTTTTCCATAACTACAACAACACATATACCTTGATCTTAAGTACTTCTTCATACCGGCACAGTCCTGTTAGAAGAAGCAACATTTTCCTCCAAGGTATCGTCCTCATTCTCCCCTGAGGCCTCTTCAAGTGATTTCCCTTTCGCCTCAGGCACCAAGAACGTTAATGCCATCCCAAAAAAGTTAACAACACCAAGAACAATTAGGGAATTCTTCACACCAATCCCCGTAGGGTACCCTTTATCAGTCTTTTTCGGATCAGTACTTTGCGAAGAATATAAAAATCCATACGCCCCCACTATAGCTCCAGCCTTCCCAGCTGCCGCGGATATTCCGTGGCATGTTGACCTTAACCTAGCCGGAAAAATCTCAGCTGGTACAACGAAAGTTGTGGCATTTGGTCCAAAATTAGCGAAAAAGAAAGTCAATGAGTAAATTACCACAAACCCTATACGGTTAGCCTTTTTGGTCCAATGATCATAGGGGAAAGCTAGGGCAAACATGAAAACTGTCATGAAAAAGAACCCCATTAATTGAATCGCAAATCTTCCCATAATATCTATAAATGCCACGGTAAACCAATACCCTGGGACAGTACTGCATAGTGCAATTAGGGTTTGTGCTTTCGAGATACGATAAACCTCGTGGATGGCATTCATTGTTTTTGCTGGCGGAATCCAGCCTATTGCGGTGAAAACGTCCTTCTGGAAAAGATTTTGGCTGTAAAAAGCAATGTCTAACAAGAACCATGTACTAGTAGTTCCAAGTAAGTGTAGGCCGTGGCGATGTAGAAATTGTTTGCTAAACAACCCAAATGAATTACTTTTATCTTTAACCATTTCCACTACTTTTGCCTCTTGGGGGTCAAGTACAACTTGTAGTACTTTACCCATGTCTTGAGCGGCTTGTTTGGCGTTTTTGGCTACTAGGGCAGTGTACCGGGCGGTTTCCGGCATTTTCATCCGCCAGTAGAACGTTAGGGCGGCCGGAAGGGCGCCAAACATTAGTATAATCCTCCAGATGTAGTCAGCTTGCGGCACGGTGGACGCCAAAGCATCAACTTCATAAGTAGGGGCTTTATATGCATGGTCAAAAGCAGCGGATACAGTTAGGCCAATTATTCCACCAGCCATGATACCAAACCCTTGCATGGCAAAAACAGCCGCTATAAACGCGCCACGTGTCTTTTTGTTAGCATATTCTGACATGATTGTGGCTGACAGAGGATAATCGCCACCAATGCCAAAGCCTAGCCAGAACCGAAAGAAGCAAAGGGTGGCCATAACACCTTTGGCACTATGCCCAAAGGAAAAGCCGGATGCAAGTGAGCAACCAACCATGAGGATTAAGGTTAGGCCATAGACTCTTTTTCGTCCCATTTTGTCACCCAGCCAGCCGAAGAAGAGCTGGCCGGCTAGGGTTCCGACGAGGGCGACACCGATGACGGAAGAGTAGACCACCGGAGGTAAGACGCCGGGTTTTTCGGAGCCGTGCTCGTAATAGTATATGCGGCCGAGTAACTTTGTGACGAGGGAAATGCTAAAGAGATCGTAAGCATCGGTGAAAAAGCCCATTCCGGCAATGATAATTGCAGTGAAATGGTAGAGTTGAGTCTTGGCTATATCAAGTGCATTAAGCACTTCTAGTTGCTCTCGAGCCATGGCTAGCTAGTCCTTGTCCCACAATTCTTGGAAGCTAGCTACCTTTGCTGAAGTAAAAAGAAAAAAGAATATAAAGATATATATATATATATATATATATATATATATATATAATAAATTTTGGCTAAAAGATGAATTATAAAGAAAAGTTGCATGAAATTTCGTCCGGATTTCTCATGATGATTGATGGATTGCTAGTAATTTTGATTAATAAAGATACTTTTCTTTTATTAAACATAGATTAAGATATTGACTCTAGAAGGAATATATATACTTTACTTTAATTCTTTTCCTAAACATACATGTTTAGTCAAAACTGAACATTTTATCCCACAGAAAAATAAGTAAGATAACATTGTTGATAAAAACTACATAGTTGACCGATACTTCCTCTTAACATTTAATATGTTTGATTTTAAAATTTATAAGATATAGTAGATAAATTAATTAATATCAAGGTCTATTATAAACAAAATATATAAATTGTATTTAAATAAAGAATAGTTGTTGGCAATACTAGTTGATATTCTAAGGGAATTTTGATGGATCGACAACTAATTTCGTATTATTCAAACTAATGTTCGATCTGTATGATACGTTTTTCTATTATCAGACTGCATCAATCAATAATTATGTATTTTGACTGTCGTACATTAACTATTTATTTTGAATACAATACAAATACAATTCTTCCTTATTGTAAGATAATGTATTTATTAAATATCAGCTTCTAGAAGAAAAATACAACAAATAAATCAAGAAGATAAACTAAAAGGCCGGCAATGCACATGATGACCTAATGAACTTAATTTTTTAAATTATGACAACAGGTTTGAATATTGTTCAGGTCTAGATCAGCTAGCCACTTCAATATATGAATCTTTGTCTAATAGTTTCCTAAAACTCTATTAATTGAGGGATCTAGTAAATACTTTCTCAGTTCCAAAATTAAATAAATATTTTGATTTTTTGAAATCAATTGATGAAATTATAAAATTTTAAATTGCTAGGACTTCATTTCAATTTAAAAAATAAAATAAAGATCATAATTAATAATACTTTATTGGTATAGTTGTTTGTATTAAAATTAAATATATTTTTGAGAATGTGAATTTTAGAATTTCGTGAACATTTGACTCTAAAAAATTAAAATTTATCTTTAATTCTAGAACAGGAAGTATGTTCTTAATTAAACAAATTGACAATATTTAATTCTCTAGCTATTTTGAATATATATGTATATAAACTAAACTATAAATATGTTACGTGGACGTTTTGTTTATTATTTACATATTGATTAAATAGGGAGTATAGAGATATGGAATTTAACCTCCAACCCTACAAGGAAATAATGTCATAACGAGTTATAAAGTAATGCCTCCAGATCACTCTCTTTAATAATGGGAGAGTGATACTACTTGAGCACAAAAAATTACTAGATTAGTAAAACCAGACTGCGCAAAAACTACACACACAAACACAAATACAAATACATATATAAATGGAAAAAATAAATGAAGTCAAGAAAAAGACTTGATAATTAGTGACTGTACTAGTATTGTAATTTGTGGCATGGAATTTTATTTTCAAGGTGAACTAAGTAACCATATATATAGACTTGTGTGGCATATATAGCTGTTCAATTCATAAATGAAAATATCAAATAAATAATAAAAAGAAATCAACTCAAAATATATTCTAGAGATCGAGAGAAATGAATATGTATACCTGCTTCTGTAATTAGACTTTGAGTGAAAGAACTGAAGGAATAGATCGAGAAGGGAGGGATAGTATAGGATAGGATATGAGAGATGGGGTGAGGTGATGGGTTGGTATTTAAGGATGCACCTGAGTTTCCATTTTCATAAACAAGCAGAATCTAATCCGGCATATTTTCGGATATACCTTCTTCATTTGTCAACACTTTCATATTATATTTGACTACTAGCTTAATTAGCTCCATATAATTTCCTTCATTAAAGAATTGTGCTTTGTGTTTGGTCTATATGTTTGGATGTCTTTGCCAACCAATCCTATTTATTTTTAACTATAGATTTTAAATCTATACATGTTAATATAAAAATAAATGAAAGATCGATATAATATCAAAGATAATGATGTGTTTTCATTCCATTCCTAGCTAGCTTAGTCGTCCCAATCATTTTGGAATAACGGAAGGAGACATTTAGGTCAGATGGAGAAAGCCAAATTAAAGAGGGCTCCTTGGATGATAAGTTAGAAAAGGGGACAATAAAATTTATATCCACTATATATTTTCATTGCAATTTCTCTCTATAAGAGCATCAAAAACAATTAATTCTATTAAATTGTTTTCTTCATCTTTTTTTCCTCTATCGATCAGTACGAAGACGCGAAAAGAAAATTTTATTATACGGAAATCTGCAAGTATTTGTTATGACATTGATTTATTGATGCAAAATTAATTAGGTCACGTACTGTTTTCCTATTGTCCAACTAAACTAAAATTAGTGCAATACTTAAATTCACCATAATATGGACTGGCCTAATAGAACCAAAGGTGGGTATATATATAATCTATATATAGTTAGGTACGGTGAAAATCAGTCATTTTTTTTAGTTAGGAGGCAAAAGCTAGCAGACATGAAAGGAAGGTGGCCAGAAGTTATGGGCTGGTGACCTATAATTAATTAATTAACTTCTTTAAATGATCTGTGAGTTAATGTAAATTAAATTGAAATGTTTAAACCTAATTATGTCTATGCATATCTTAGACATGAAAACCATACCATGCGCGATTAATCTTTGCTAATTAATTACTCTTAGTTATGATGAAGCAACTAGTAATATTCATATAATAATTTTAATGTGCCTAAAGGTTATGTAAGCTTCATACATACATAATATATACATTAAAACTTGTAATACACAGAGAATCGTTCCAGAGCCTGAATCAGGCCAACAATTTTTGCGGTCACTTGTGTCAGTAGCACAATTTGAAATCAAAGTGTATTAATTAGAGAAATAATATATGTATGTTATTTGTCTAATAAAGTGGCTAGGGTTGCAAGAAGGCCAGCAGCACAATTTGAAATAAAGTATATTAATTAGAGAAATAATTTGAAATAAAGTATATTAATTAGAGAAATAATATATGTATGTTATTTGTCTATTAAAGTGGCTAGGGCTACAAGAAGTCAGCCAGTTGACTTTTCTGAATCCAACCCCTTTCGGTACACCAATAGCCATTAAATTATTGTGAAAGTGAGGTGTCTTTATTTTTTGAACATTTACAAAAGACGTAAAATTTCAGGTATTTAATAATTATTCAATTAGTTTCAAAGTATATGATCAATTTATTAAGAATTATTAGAGAATATTATATATGATAATTATGGAATAGTTATAGATAATATTAAGTGGTTTAATTAATAAGATAAGTATTTATCGCCTCTATCATTAATGAGAAAACGTTTAAACTTGTTATCCAAGTACTTGTTCAGAATAATCTATAACTAATCCATATTTATCATATAAAATATTCTCTAATAAAAATATAAAAACTAAATCTCTTGAGAAATGAGACACTCGCTTGTATATTTGTATTTTCAAAAGGCATTTTGATCATGCAAATAATGATTTTGATATTTTGGAGCGCAAGGAGTTTATGAACTTCCACAAATTTAGAATTTTAAATACTAAAACCCAATATAAAACCAGCCGAAAAGGAAAATAAATCTAAATATATACTAACAACATATATAGATCAAAGTTTGGGTTCTACGTACAACCAAGGTATATATATATATATATATAATATATTTGGCAAAATTAAATTCAAATAATAATTTAATTATAAGTATATATTACGAGTTATTAGAACGATAATATACCTAGTTAATAATAATATTTTTACTTTTCGCTCGTTCATCTGTCATGCAACTGAATTTTGTTAGTAGACTTTTGTTAGGTTTTAAAGTATAAGTTGTTGCATATTCTCAACAGTCAACATTATGTACGTGTTTGGAAATCTAATCGTAACTTGCAAGCAAAGTTGTTTATGCGTAGGCATTCATCTTATATATATATATAGGGTTAAAATCCATCTACAATGAATCTCATTGGTTCTTTGTAAACTTTTTTTAAGCTCTTAAAATTTCGGATGGAGCAAAAATAAATAAAAATAAAAATCAACATGCCAAAAAAGGAATTGCTCCACACAGCAACCGGTTGTTGTGGATGAAATTTCATATATATATATATATATATATATATATATATATATATATAGTAAAAGTGTAAAAATAACTGATGTTTATTCCGATGTTCCACTTATAGTATTTTTTTTTATCCAAAAGTACACTTGACTTTATAATTGCCAACTAGACTAACATGGCTAACATCTCATCTAAATTTGCTGACAAAGCATGAACACTTCATCTACTTTTACCGACACATAACAAAAATAATATTTCTTCACTATTCTCTCTCTAATCTCCTTCCTCTATTCTCTCTCTTCTGTCTTCCATATCAAATTGGGGATATCATCATCAGCAATAACATATGTTTTACATTAATTTATTAATGTAATATATAGTTAATATTGTAAATAATTAAAAAATTATTATTTTAAAAATTACAAGAAAATCACATCATAATTTAAAATACTACAATTTCGCAAATTAACGAAGGTCAAAATTAAATGTTACTAATATTTTTGTAAAACAGAGAATATTTAAAAATAAAAAGAATTTTAATTATTAAAAATAAGTAATTTATCAAATATTAAATATTGGTATACTTAATCAACTTTTGGGGGATGGAGGGCCGGAATGCATACTACCGTAGTACAATTATCTTACTTGACAGCATCACCAACTCTTCCATAAAAATCTAAGAATTAAAATAACTGAAAACAATGTATTTTATTGAATCACTGAAAACAATGTTGTTGTCTGGTCCTTTATAAACATTCATTAAAATCAAATCATTGAAGATTATTCAAGCTTCGTTTACAATACTCCACCTTCTGTAATTCTCTGCACTTTCTATTTCCAGACAAAAAGAATGGGTCCGTTTAGTACTGGACAAGAATATATATATATATATATATTTCGTCTCTCCAGCGAATAAAAAAAAGCGGATAAAATATGAATCGGTTACAACGATAATTTTTTTCGTCGCTATATCATATAAAACCGTCGCTATATTTTAGAAAATTGTCTTTATAGTCCAGTTCGTCTTTAATTCATTGAAAAAAAATTTATATTATAAAGCGCGAGGGCCTCCGGTGGTAAACAAACAAAATGAAGTTTTTTGGTATTTCTAAAATTGCCCTTTGATTTTTAAAAAAATTCCTCTTTTATTCTTTTTTATTTATTTTTTTATTTAATCCTTTAAATTTAATAAAATCCTTATTTTATTTCACATAATTTACACAACAGGGTATTAGAGTCAAAGAGAAAGTTGATAATGCAATTAATAAAGAAAGAAAAAGTCTCCTTAGCCTTTAGCTAAATTAATTGGCAAAAGATTGCATCTTGTTCTTGTTTCATTGTAAAAAAACATACTTGACATTTTTACAAATGGTGATATACATTGCTTGCCCCAGTTGCAATCAACTTTATATATATATATATATATATATATATATATATATATATATATATATATACGGATCAGTCCAGGACTCTGGACTGATCAAATCAAACTACTATTTTTTATTTTTATTTTATTTTTTAAAACAACTAATTTTTTTAATATTTTATGAAACTGAAATTTTTCATAATACAATGTATGTACGATCTTGCACAGCAGATATCATGCACTGCTTTTATTATCGTATCTAAATCACATCCAAAACATCATATATATAAAATTCTAGTTCCATAAAATATTAAATTTTTAGTTGTTTTTAAAAAAAAAAAAAAAAAAAATCAGATTTTAAGAAAATCTGAGTCCTGGATAGAACAGGACTCATATATATATATATATATATATATATATATATATATATATATATATATATATATATAAATCCTTCTCCAACGAACCTTAGACATGTAAATGTAAATACAAAATGCAGGGGAGTTATTTTAAAAATATGATATTATTAAAATTTTATTATATTTCTTTATAAATATGTTATCGCATAAAGTAATTATTTTTTAATAATTAAATCATATGATTGGTCCACATATTGTATTTATACTTGTATTTTAATTATAGTAATAATTTAATATCAGGTTCACATAAGAAATTATTTTCCTTCTAATATTATATTATTTAAGTAATAATAAAAAATTAGAAAATATAAAGTTCAACCCCGTATATCTCATGCAAAGCATGGAGTCTTAGAGCATTCACAACAGTTTTTTTATTTTTATCCCTACACTGCAGTGCTATTGGGTCATTCTGTAGAATAGGGATTCAATTTTTTTACTATCTACCCAACAGGTTCCTAATATTGATTTTTTAAATATTAAAATTTAAAAGTTTCAACAGTCAAATCATGTTTTGAACGTTGTAATTATTTTTTATTTAAAAGTAATTGTTGTTTGAATTTAAAATTTGCAATTATTTTAATTTAAAAATAGATATTGCTAGAAATCAAAATGTGCAACGATCATTATGTGTTTATGAGAACTAAAACAACATTATTTTAATTATAAAATAATAAAATTTATAATTAGTAGTAATATTTTTTATAAAAATGATCAAAATCAAAATTTAACTGATTTTTAATATTTTTTATAGTTCTCTTTCTTTTCTAAATCCTCTATTTAAAAAATAAAAATGAGTGAATTTGATAGGCATACCCAAATCAGCAATTAAGTGAGATAAGATCATTTAACCAACATAAAATCGCAATAAATAGGGTGTGAAATGTCATTTTACTAACGCTCTTTTGATTCCCTCACCCTGAGGAGTCAAATCATATATAGGGATTAAAATAGAGAATTATATAAGGATAAGGAATCTGTTGAATACTAATTTATTGATATATTCTTTAAATGTGGGGATAAATAGTCTATTAGAAAAACTGCTGTAAATGCTCTTATTTGTTTCTTTAATAATTTAATTATATGATTGGTTAATATATCATATTTGTATGTATATTTTAATAATAGTAACAATTTAGTATTCAGTAAGATGATCTTCATATAAAAAAAATTCTTCAAAATATATTATTTAATTAATAATAAAATTCTACTTAAACTTTTGACATAATTATATACTTATACCTTAATAATAGTAACAAATTCAAGTTGGTTAAAGATGATCTTTATGGATTTTTTCTCAAACTATATTATCTAAAGTAGTAATAAAATGTTATTTAATAATAGTAACAAATTATATTTGGTAACATGATTTAATAATTTTTAAGTGAAAATGCATTTATTAATTTTAGTTTTTAATTCAGTTGAACCAAATTATAATAATGTGTTGACGTTTTGATTTTTCCTTACTATATTACTAAAGCGGTCATCTTAAATACTTGGTAATGTGAAATGATTATCTTTGTAAATCGATTCCTAATAATTAGATACCCGATAAAGTATTAAGATTCATGGTAATCAGATGACAAAAAATGTGTTAATATGAGATTATCATATAATAGTCATCTTCAAATTTTTATTTAGACAAAAACATCTTTTATGTTTGATGATGACATAAATATCCTTATTAGTCACATAATTTATATTTTTTTGTATTTTTATATATTTTAATTTAACTAAAATAACTCATTGTCCATACAAAGTTTATGGTGTTGTTTGTTAAGTTTACTTTATTATTAACGTCATATTTGAAAATTTTGTATAATTGAATAGATTATGAATTGTTATTTTATAAATATATTAAAAAATATAATACAATTTACTAAGTAATATAATTAATTAGTATGATAAAACTTTGATGATTATTGATTATATTTGAAAATAATCATATGGATGAATCATTCAACTAAAATTAGTACAAGGATATTTTAGTAAAATATTAATACTAGAAAAAAATATACTCAATAATCTTGAATTCATATCAAGCACTCAAAAAAATAATTATCGATAATAAGATATCTTCTGCCAAACAAAAATGATACAATATGACTATTTTTATTACCGATAATTAAATATATAGTAATATGTGTTTAGATGGGTTCTATTATGATGTGTAACATTACAAATTTATAACCCAAAAATAAAGGGGTTAAGTTCTTGTTCACTTGAATATGTATTTTATGAACTTGAAAATTATTCTTCGTGATGACTTGGTTGTCATCTTGCTAAACTCATTTGATGTGAACAATAATTTAACATATAATTATAGCAAATAATGATGCATACTTATCTGCATTAATTTACATATATACAGTTCATTATCTTTCTTTAGTGCCAGCATTTCAAATAGGAAGTTATGTAGCCAACTCTATGTTTAGTTATACAGCTTTTGGAGTGTAGAAAGTTTAGAAGTCCAAACGCACTTAAAAAAACACAAATTTATTGATCTAGTAATAATTTATTTCAAATACAAATTTATTTAACTAAAAAACACAGTACAAGACTCAAACACAAAGCACCAAAAATAATACAATCTTTGGAGATCCAAACCTGACAAATGCTATTACCATGTTGAACTCTATCTTACGGGAACAGTCCCTTACCATGTTGAACTCTATCTTACGGAAGTAGTTAGCATGAAATTAATTTTGGTCAATTGACCAATACAGTATTGACGCACAGACGAAAGCAATGACCAACTTACCATGAAGTTAACTTCATGAAAACTGGATCCGTTGTTACGATATGTCCCAAAAAAGGGTTCCACTTGTAATCTCAATTCTCAAAGATCATGGGATACTACTCCCCAAAAAGAGTTTCACTCATAATTAAATTGAGACTGTAACATTAATCACTTAAATTATCATTAAAATGGACTTTGTACCCAAATGAATATTTAGAAATAAGAATAATAGAAAGTTATTAGCAAAGACAGGTAAAAAGAGGAACATTTATCACATACCTGATACCACTCATCTCAAATGCAATGCAACTTCAAGGGCTCAAGACTTTTGGTTCCCTTTGATGTCTTGACTGATCGAACATTGTTCCACGTTTTGAAAAAATAAAAATTAACATAGAAATTCTCATGTCGGCGTCGGTCTTTGATCCCTTACCAAATCAGTTTGTATTTTACATTATGAAGAAAAATGTTATTACAACCCTCATACTCTATATATCATAAGGAGGTCCGTGTTATATTTTCTATTTGCTGAAGACTGCTTCCAGTGTTTTGATCCTCTCAGTCTTTTGATCCTCTCGTACCAAGAAACCTCGAGTCCTTTGACATCAACCTTCTGCTCTATGTACCACAGATTTGAGGACAGTATCTTCCACAGAGATCTCGATACATGACACATTCATTTATACTTAGGGGCCAATGAATGCCTGGAAATAAGTGAAAGTAATATTAGAATCCCATCAAGGTGATTATGCAATTTTTTTTTCCATTAACGAATCATTTGAAATTATTAACTATCCATTGCCCAGCAGAGACAATATCTTGGGACTGCCACTGGATAATGGATATGAGCTAAGACATGTCTTTCGTCAGACACACACTGAAGAAGCTTGTAGAAAAAGGAGAGCCATGCTTCTATAAAAGGTTGAATTTAAGGCCACCTTAAGTGAAAAACCTAAGGTATAGAAAAACTGAATAGTAGACTAGGAGTTATCATCATGGCACATGACAAGACAAATGATGTAACTGATGCATGTATTTAAGTTCACGTAATAGAGCAGAAGTATGAAGCAAAACAAATTAGAAACTGAGTAGCACAGTCGAGATTTGAAGATCCTGATATTCCAGAAGGGCTGCATGTTCTTGATATAGGAATATATCTGTGCTTACAATGTTTGAATGTTAATGCTTAGACAAAAGTTTGGATAATATTCTGCATTTTTTCATTATACTTCCATGACAGCCTATCATTCCACAAGCTATCCACCACTCGGATACACAGGTTGGTAAAATCTTTCTTCTAATGAATAACTTCATACAAGAAACATAGATTCTATCCCTAAATTAGCTATTTAAAGTCTTCTCTTACATGTTCAAACAGCTCTAGGTTTCCTTCTTCTTTTTCTTTTATTTACTTATTTTATATTATATAAAAAGATGTCAAAAAGCTCCAAATTTCAATTCGAGGTAAAATAAATAAACAAATTATTTATGTACCTCTTCTTCCTAAGACTTTAGACGAAGCAGGAAAAAAATATAGAGATTCCAGTTTATCATACGTTCCACTTTTTAGAACTAGTTACTTTTGCAGAATAGAATACCTTGTTTTTTGTGAAAAAATTTCCTTGCTTAGCTGTAGTTGTGCTCCCAAACACAAACTTCGGCTTCTTTTCTGCAGGCTTTAATATTTGGAAAGAGCACATCAATGTCTCATCCACACTCATCATGGCACCAGCATTATCAAATTCACCACAGTAATTAGGGGCTGAAAATATAGTTACAAGTTGTCTATCAGCAAAAAACTCATATCCATCTTCCACAACCTGAAAATAAGGAATTAACTTATGAGACACTGAGATTCAGATTTTTTAAATAGAAAATAAAAAAATAGAAAAATATATACCTGGTGAGCACGACAAATAAGGTCAAGATCCTGCTTCAAAAGAAATTCAGTCACCTTATCGGCACCAAAGGTATAGGAAACTCCCCTATCATTCATTCCCCACCCTTTAACATCTTTACTGGGATCCGACCACAATAGATCACAAAGTAAACCACTTTCCGGTACATCAGTTGGACGCTTTAAATTCCTGATTTGATCTAAATTGTTCAAATCAGGAGAAAGACCCCCATGCATGCATAGGATCTTTTCATCGATGAGTGCTGCAACTGGTAGGCAGTTAAAAGAGTCTGTAAACACTTTCCAGAGCCTGACATTGAATCTTCGCTTACACTCATCATAGAATCCATATATGCGGTTTACAGAAGCACATTCATGGTTGCCCCTCAAAAGGAAAAAATTCTCAGGATACTTGATCTTAAATGCAAGGAGAAGGCATATTGTTTCCAGACTTTGCTTCCCACGATCTACGTAATCCCCCAAAAATAAATAGTTGGATTTTGGAGGTAAACCACCATATTCAAAAAGCCTCAGTAGATCAGAATATTGACCATGAATATCTCCTGGCCAATGGAAAAGACAAAATTTTAGATCAATGTTATAGATATAATTTCTTCCTTTTTCTCTGTGTGCGTGAGAGATAGAATGACTTAACAGTGTATGGAATCATTGAACAACAAAGTTCAAACCTCAAAAGATCAAAAGAAAATTCAAATGAAGCTAGTTGTTCATGGGGAAATTCTGATGATTTGTCTTTGCTTACATGCATTAGGTGCATGTCCATCCTATATGTTACTTATATCAAAAAATCTAAAATGGATGCCACTGACATTAATAGTTCAATAAAAAATCACCGCATAGTGTCGTCTATCAGAATTAATATAAAATAAATAAATAAAAAATAAATAAATGCAGGTATTTAAAAAGGGCTTACAATACAAAAAGGTGGATTTTTGAACAATTTAACAGAGCAAAATACATTTAGAAGTAAAAGGAAAAAACTTAAGTTCCTCTTTATTCATTAGTTTGTAGTGTGGAGAAGCACCTAACATAAGAAGTGCCAAGTTCTGATGAAAGTGGATTCGAGCAAACATGAACATATAGAAGGGAATTCATATTATATAACATAGTATCTGTCAGTAACCTACAAGAAGTTGATAATGTGACAAACAGGATAAAACTTGACAGAATATTAACTTCCGCATTAACTGTGAGTGTCAGATATTTTTTGTACCCCAACAATCTAGTGGCACATGCCCCTCCTTTTGGAGCTATTTAAAAGATTGGGAATTCCATAAACAATATACCTTTTAAATGATATATATAGAAAGGCCTAAGAAGAAGAGATCTAAGAAATGGAATGTGCATAAAGGAGGTTGATCAAGCTGTTTTCAATAGGTCCCACTTAGTACTACAATGCAAGGTGTGATGGAGATTAGAAAGAGGTGGAGGTTGTCCAGGAATAGAAGTTCAAAATGATTGAGGTCCCCTTAAAACAAGCTTGGGGACAAGAGAGTTCCTTTCTTCTCTAGGTAAGGATTAGCCGCACTCTAGAAAGCGGTCAATTTAATGGATGCCCACCCAGTGTTCTAAAATCTCCGCCTAGGCCCCCTAGGCGCCCCCCGGCGCCCGACCCCTGGCGCCAGGCCCGCCTAAAAATGGAAAAAAAATTCCTCCGTAAAAATTAGAGCGGGGCTTAGGCGGAATTTTTTATTTTATTTTAATAACTATCCAAACTAAATCTTGATATACTTATTTTTTTAATGATTTACTATATTCATAATGCAGGTTGTAGCATTTCAAATCACAACAAGAAGTGAACAATATCAAGTCAAAATGGATAATTTTATTATAGTTGTAATTTTTTGAACTTGTCAACTTCAAATTATATAAATGATGATACATTTGTAATATTTAGTTTAATTCAATATAATTCTTAAATTTATACTTAGTTTCTTAATTTTTAATATTGAATTGAATTCTTGAAATTTTAAATTTTATTATTTAATAGCAATCTTGTTTATAAATAAAATTAATACGTTAAAGATATGTTTGAACTTTCAACAATTGCATGTTTGTGTTTGAACTTTGACATTGGCAATATGGATATTTGTTTGAACTTTAAGCAAAAACATTTATTATCTTTATTATAGATTGTTTTGCTTTATATTATTGTTTTATTTGGATAAATATAAGATAACATATTAAAATTGACTTGAAATAAAAAATTCCGCCTAGGCCCCTACGCGCTAGGCTCCCGCCTAGAGCCTTTTAGAACATTATGCCCACCCTAAAAAACTTCTGACCTGTCAATCTACGGTAATCAAGTAGTAAGTAATAACCTGTAACAGATTAACATTGCCTGGTGCAGAAAGTGAAAACAAGAAAGCTAGTCGTCATTTTATTCATAGCAAGGTTATCATGGATTAATGATCATTATTTTCAAGTTTATGGAGTTTTAGATGATTCTCCCAGGAAGTAAACAATTTGATATGCAGTTAGCGAAAGGTGTGGACAAAGATTAAATAGAAGCCATTTGCAGGGAAACCCAATTGGCCAACTGTATGGTATACTGCATTATTTTAATGAAGTAAGATATTGTTAATTATCCATGAAAAACAATAAATTTCCCAGAGAAGTAATCAGATCCTGCAACTCCATCCTACATTAATTAACTTAATATAATTATCCCAGCCAAAATGATTATATAAGAAACATGGTAATGTTTCATAGTCTGACCCACAGAACATACCAAGAAACTGATGAACTGTGTAGTTAAAACTCTCCTACTCACCAGGCATAATGAAAAAAAAAGTCAGAACATACCAATTCCCTCACTGTACATTTAAAAACAAACTATCAAGAAGAATAATAGGAAGGTAAAAAAATTCATCCACACAACTTTCAACGTCATAATCCACTAGTCGATAGCATAATACTTTAAAGGCTACTTACTCACAAAATGCAATTGCAAATAGAAGAAATTCTACAGTAAACAGCAAGTCAAACTATGTAATTTGTACAATACTAGAGATCAACTATACGAGGAGAACCGAGTTCTAATTTAAGCCACCAATCTATTAGATTGTTCAGTTTAAATATTATTCAGAATTTCTTTCAGATAAAACATTTAAATCGATAGCCATCACATAAATTTTGCAGGTGTCTGTTTCATTTACCTGTCTCGGATTCATACCATATCAACTTCAATTTACTACCCCTACCATACAGTAGCAATTCCGGAAGAAAAGGATTAGTAATACATGGCCAACACAAGAGTCCCAACAAATGCAATTCAAAGTCAATATCAATCAAACAAAATCCCACTTCAAATTGAACAAACCCACCTCAAAAAATAAAATTTTAAACTAAAAAAAACCTTAAAAATAATAAAACGCAACCCAAAATAACCATAATCAGAATCAAACAAATCCATTTCATATGAACTATCATATACCACAGATCTTGATGGGTGCCTCGAGCTCCAAAAGATTGGGCTGCTGCAAGAACACATCCTTGGACTGAAGGCAAAGCTGCCTGATCTCGGACTCTGAAAGCTGCACTTGCTTCCCTGGTCTGCCTCTAACTTCAAGCAATCGGTTGATTATGTCATCAAGAACCGAAGGTTCCATGTCTTACGAACTGGGATTTCTACAAAGGTCACAAAAGCAATCGAGATTGAAGAAAAAGCAGAGAATCAAGAAAAGGGAGGTTGAATTTGATTGTGAACTTGGCTCTGTTCTTGGGTTATTATTAGCATACCTAAGAAAAAAGAAGAGTGGATTTTTAGAGAGAGAAGTTGAACTGAAGATTAGTATATGAATATCTTTCAAGGAATTTTGGGATTTTGTTTGTAGTTGGCTTTTTGTGAAAACATTCGTGTTTATTTAAGGCCGCTCGTTCAAATGAAAAAGCAAAAAGAGAAAATGAAGGGGGACAGAGAAAAGAGGGAAGAGAGGAGGTACCCACGTACATATGGATTGTGGAGACATGGAGAACAGAAGAAGTCAACCAACGGTCATGGACTCGGGTCAAACCCAACACCCGACCCAAAAAATAAAAAATTACTCTCCAATCTTAAGAGGATGATTAAATAAATGGGTTATTTATATATACATAGTCGTGTATATAATTGGATATACGATGATTTTTTAAATAATGCGAAAAATCATCATCGTAGTAGTTGAAATAGTTATGGCGACGATTTCTCACTATAATTCAAAAAATCTTAAATATAAATGTGTCATCTAGTTATGTTGATATTAATATACAATAAAATATATTCATTACTTAGGTATAAATATACAAAAAATATAAATCATTTCATTTTATTTTTATTTTTCAATTTTTTTCCCTTTTCTTATTATCTTTTTATGTAAAATACAAGGTATGTAACCCATATCATCATCCACTATCAAATAGTAATGCATAGATTTTTTTTTAGAACTTAAATAATTAGAATTAAATTTCCAGTATTCATTTATCTTTAAGAGTTTCTATAGGGTCTGTCCATTCTGAATTTTATTTTATTTTTATTTATTATGGGATAGATTTGAAACTGTTGCGTTGATAAACATTATTACTGAACTATTATTTTTGGTCTAATGTATAAAAATCAAAATATAAAAATTACTTATAATTTCGTTTTAAAATATATTTAAAAACAATCATTTGAAGATACGAATGTACAAGCTTTATAAAAGAAGGAAAAAAAACAAATAAGTCTTTCATTTTTTAATAGATTAAGATATCTCCTTAATTTAATATCAGACACTTTAATTTAATTTCTTTCTCGAATCAAAGGAGGGAAAAAAAAGTCTACGTGTTGTAAAATCTTAACCACGTGCCTATCACTTGCTATTGTCATCGATCTCCTCTCACATATATTCTCTCTCATCTACCAGATACGAGAGATTCCCGCTGTGATTGCAAGTAGTGCAGGGGTTTATAAATCCGACCCAGTTTGAAGATTATTTTTAACTCCCAAAACTAGATTCGACCCAATTATTATTCAACATAACTAATTCAGGGGAGAAGCTGAGCAGATGATCGGGAGTAGCAGTAGAGGCGGCGTCGGCGGCGGCGGCGGAGGCGGTGGGAGTGGAAATTACAGAAACCCATGTTTGACTATGCATCAGCCATGGGCTTCTTTGCTTGTTCATGGTATCAAGCGCATTGAGGGAAGATCTTGGCCTTCTCCTATCAGAGGTACCCAAACCAAACCACCCTCTATTACCTTTCTCAATTTACTTAGAATTTTTGTTATTCATGTTGTCAAATAAGTCAATTCAGTTTTTCTGTTATTTGATTTGTAGAATAGAAGGCTGATAATTTTTTATTTTTTTCCAGTTTTACCCCCTTTGGTAAAAAAAATTAATAATTAATTTTTGGGTCAATCCTTGATGCAGAATGCAATTGGAATCTTTGCTTATTTTGAACTTACACTGTAGTGTATACTAATAGTAGTGGATTAATTGGGTAATGGGCAACATTGTCTCATGCTTCCCATGATATGCAAGCATGTTTAATTATGCTTTCACAACTGAGGATAAGTTACAGTTAGTGGATTTATATTCTATAAGCACTAGACAGAAAAGTTCTGCACATTTTATTGGTTGAAAGTGGTAGCCTGAGTCAAGTGTTCTGCTTAACAGGGGTGTCATTATCATGCCCCAAAAACGTGTACGTCCTCCTCCTAGAGGTGGATTTGACCCCAGTATACAATTTTTTTGCCAAATTAGTGAACTTATGTTGGAAGCCCATGAATCCATCTGATACTTCTTAAACGTTCTGAATATAAAAACACGACATTAGATCATTGAACATTTCTCTTGAACCAGCATAATCAAATAGTTTATTGACAAACAATTTCCCATTGCGGAAGTCTTTTTTAAAAGGGCACCAGAATGATCAAGGCTTGCAATAAGTGTGGGGTTTGCCCACTAGTTTATAGTATTGAGATGTGGGGTAGCTGCCATTAAGATCTTCAGCGATTAGGGAGATAATACCTTATAAAATAAAAAAGAACATCAATGAAGTCATGAGGTATAAAACTACAACATAAGAACTACAATCTATAATCTAGTATTAAAATCGTCAAGCTACTTGTTATGCCCTCGTGCAATTGGATGCTCACACAATGAGGAAGTTAATAACCCCATGTAAGGTAAAACTACTTGCTATCGAGTTTCTATGGTCTTTGAAAGGGAGAGCCTTATTTTTTGCCTCTTTGGTTAAAGTAGCTACTAACTTAACTCATAGCTTAAGTTTTTTTTTTTGGCAAAAAGGGCAAATACCTCACTATGATTGTTGTATTTTAAGCATTACCCCACTAAACTTTAAAAAATGGAATTGACACACTAAACTTTTTTTAAAAAATTAATTGGGCCATTGGACGTTAATTTCCTAACATTATTTTCAGACGCGGCTTTAAAAAAGAAGAAGAAAAAGACAATTAAATACTAACTTGGCTTATATGTTCTTTTTTTATCTTTTCTTTCTTTCTCTTCTCTTCTTCATCTCCATATTTTCGAATAACCATCCCACCTCCGTATTTTGTCATCACAACAGCCATGAAAACATTGAAAATAATCTAATCTGCACTTTCACACTCCATCTACGTACATGCTCATAGATATTTTTAAAATGGTTGTTATTTGAATCCTCAATTTCTGACACAAATTAATTAACATAATCCCATATGTTTTAAAGACCCAAATCTGCTAAAAAATTAACAAATTAATTTCTCCTATCATAGAATTTTTTTTATCAAATTAATGGTTGGCGCTGGAGCTTGCCGGAGATGTCACTGTTGCAAGCCAAAAAATCACTGAAAGCTTGAGAGAACTCAGCAGCAAACTCAGACGCATTAGCATTTCCCTCTCGATTATTTTATCCCCTTCCCACTTTCTGATCCAATGGCCCAAATTCTTTCTTGCTTTCTCTCTCTTTTCCCCATAAATAAATTAACCACTCCCATTCAATTTGTTCATCCACAAACAAAAAATATAGAGTATTTTTAGAGAGAGATGAATGCCTTGGATTCTCCGCTGGAAGTTCTTGCTCTCAGATACTTGAGCTATGATGCTTTAACAATGATTTTCATCAATTTTTGGAAGTGTCTCGCCGTTTATTCTGGATGATCAAATGGCTAATGGGTAAGGTTTCTCCGAAATTCGACCCAATTTGCTTCTGCAACCCATATTCGACAAAAACGGTGTCGTCGCCATTGCAACCTGAGCTGCTAGAAGTTGAATCAAATTCGACTCCGAATCCGATTGAAGGAGTGAAGGTCACAACGGCGACTCTGCTAGCTCCTGCGGTGGAGAGTAGTGATAGGGTTACGAGAGGGAAATTATTATTATAAGGAGAGAGAAAATGTGTGAAATGATGAAGAATTTGAAAAAGAGTATGTTGATTGAGTCAGTGAGATGGACGGAGGACCCCTTATTTCTTTCTCGCCCAAACCAACTAAGACATCTCAGTATTTACGTGTTTTTTATTTTTTGTTTAAAAAGCCACCTCTAAAAATACAAAAAACAAATTTAACGTTAAATCAGACAAATTGACGGAATGACCCATTATTAAAAATTTTAAAAAAGTTTTAATGTTAAAACACAATGTAAATTATTCTATTTTTTTTCAATCAACAACCCTTTTGTTTTTAGTGAGATTATAGGTATGCTTTTTGGTTTTTCTTGAACAACCTTGAAAACCGGCGTGGAGTTTTTTTTGCCTTTTTTTCGGTTTTTCGGTTTTTTATACTTTTCGCAACCCTTTGTTTTTAGAGAGAAAAAATGAGAAATTTTTTATCCAAATGCATATCATCAGGTATAGATGAACAAAAAAATCTTATGGACATTGTGGCTGCAGAATGGAGATGCCAACTGGCACCTACTTTTATTTGAAGTTTAATTAATCCATAACATTCCCTATCATTTAAATTATTCATAAATTTTATTATTTTGTTAAATTATTTGATACATGAGTAATAGCTATTTATTTTTAATTTAAAAAGAACTGAAAATTGTTTACAAATATATTAATAGTTTAGTTAGATTCTTTTACCTTTTGTAATAAAAGTAAAAGAGGGACTAATATATATGGTTATTTATTACTATTTACTAGATTTAAATACTCTTAGACTAACAATTGTAATTAGTATTTGTAAGAATGTAATTTACTATTCATTTCTTAGTTTTAAAAATTGTTAATATACAAAAAAATTATTTAATTATTATTCTCAAAAGCTGAACTCTTTTGTACCGAACTCCTAAACTATGTCTTCTCCTTTTTTCCGGTTTTTCGGTTCGGTCCTCCCTTAATTATAGTCCATGTTGGACATTGTAGAAATACTATTTGAGGTGTGGGAATAATCCATACCCCAATACAAAATCTCATGTGGCTGAAAATATTCAAACTATTAATTTAGTTAATTACCTTAATTATGTAATTGGCTATTTACTAAGATTTATGGTTTCTTTATTCTATTAGGATTCAAATTGTTTTGTTATTCTCAGCTCTCTTTCTCCTATTCTATATCTTCTCCTTTTATCTTCTTTTGTCCATGTTAGTAGATACTAAAAGCATATTTAATCGTATTGGAAGTTAATTCAGATGTGTAATTTTTGTTTGCCTTTAATTTTTTGCCTTTTCTAGTAGTTGGTTTCAGCCAAAGATTTTTAAATATTTCAACTGTTTATTGTCCCCAATGACCATGTATGCTTGGGAGACTGAGAGACTGTTATTGTATTTGATTATTTACTATGTTCATTTTCAATGGTATTTTATAAGTCTAAAGCTAAGAACTTCTTAAAATATTCAGTAAACAATAGTTATTTTCATTCAACTGATTGAAGATGAGGCACACAAGTAAAATCTGAAAATATTTTAAAGGTCAATGGTGTAACTGGGAAGTATCTACAATTCATAAGTTGGAGTGGCATTTGTTCCCTTATTATACTTACAAACGGAATGAAAAGAACACAAAGAGAAACTCTTCTTATTGTTTGATTTGAACCAGCCATACTGATTTGTTAAGAATTTTTTGTTTTCCCAAAAATTGTTAACCAGAATGTTTATAGTTATCTTTCTATTTCCGTGTTTTTGCCAAGGACGTGAGAATGTTAAATATATTATTTGTCATTATATATTTGATTTTGAAGGCCGACTTTGGATTCATGCTGCTGGTAAGGTCCCAGATCAAGCCACAATCAAAGCAATGGAAGACTTCTATACCGAAATCTATGCAGTGAATGGGATTACAGATCTCAAGTTCCCAGAGAATTACCCAGTTTCAAGACTTCTAGGTACTTTTTAGTTTTCTTCTTCTAATTCTAACTTCTAAGAGTTTAACCTTTTCTCCACCTTCATTCTTTTGACTAATAATGTTCAAGAAAAACTGAAATTATGTTACTCTAAAAACCTTTAAATATTATACTATTCTCCAGAGATTGTAGGATTTTTTAAAAAAACTTCTATTTATTATTATTTTTTGAAACGTATCTTGGTCTTCATGTTTCTGTTGTAACTGTTATTTTCTACTGATGCAATTTGTAATCAAGCTCAGGAAAATGCTAAGTTATTATTTGATTGCAAGTGCAGTGATAGGTTTTCCATGCCTTACAAAACATTACACATGTAGAAGTAGAACAAAAAATTTGTTATTTTGCTTTGCATTATATAGGGTGAATACTATATTTACGAGAAACTTTATCCCGGAACAGGTTGTGTTGAAGTGGTTGGTTGTGTTACACTTGATGAGCTAAGATGCTGGGAGGAGGTCCCGGAAGGGGTGGGTAACTATAACTTAGATTTTCTCATTCATCGCACATACTTTATGGGATGGATGGTGCCTTTAGTTTAATCTTGGTGACTTTTATATCGTCTTTATTCATGTAAAGACAAATCATGTTTCTGTAGGTGAGGCTAGAAGGTCAAACAAATTTTTGCTGGCTTTGTGAGCAACCACAGGTTTAAAATTTCATTCAGCTTTTAGTTTCTTGTTTCGTTACACTGAACTGTTGAGTAGTGATGGTTCAGTATGTTTCTGTGGATATATTAAAGGAAAAAGTTTTCACAAGTGCAGAAATTGATTGTGCCATTTGAAATGAGGGGGTATCAAGGCGTTTATAATTTGGAGAGAAAGGTAAAGAAAAAAGCTACCAGATGATACATTTTTTCTTATTTGGTTATGTTCCAATTCTGAGTGTTCTTATTTACTTGGTTTTTATTTTGTTTTTGTGTCAAGATATTCGATTCAGCAGTCAGAGGCCTTTCACCAGTACAAGCCCTGCTACCAGTTAAGTTTCCAGTTCCAAATCCACAAGATCGTTTCTCTTCAAAGCCCGGATCACGTGTTGCTTACATAGATAGGTCTGGTGCATTTGAAATGGAGAAATCACCAAGACTTGCTGCGGTCATATCTGGTGCACGAGCGGCTGCCACCCAATTCTCAAAGAAGAACCACTCTCAACCTCAAGAAAATGATCACCCCCTTTCCACAAGAACAAGGAGCAAAGTAAGTGAAGAAGTTCCAAGACTAGCAAGTGATTGGATTGGGGGCTCTGATGGTAAAGATCTGTCATGCAGCAGCAGAGAATGAAAGATGTAAAACTCTGTTCCTTTCTAACATAAAATGCAAGATTCTGTTTGGATGCATGTCAAGATAACATACCTTAATGTAGCTTTATACTTCAGATTTTCAACGAGTGTTATTTATTAAGTTTACGTAGATTTTTTGTGGGAAATAAAATCTCTGATACATACAACATATTTTCTACATAAAAGAAGAACACATATTTTTCACCTTATTTCTTAGTATTGGTCCAAAAATAACATAATGCACCTAATTTAAGATATTTGAAAGAGTTACTAATACAGTTTTTGAACAAGCAATGCTTAGGTATTTTTACTCAAGTATACTCGGTTCCAAACTAAGTATCAATTTCAACCTTTTGAAATCAAATTTTGACGTTTTAAAAGTAAAAAATTAATATGAAATTATTTGATTTTAGTCATACATTGCTTGAATATTGTAAACTGATAGTTGCATCAACTCTGTTCGCAAACTGAATCGCATTTTGCAATTTGTTTGGGTAAAAGCATATTTCTGCAAATTTCTTTGACGTTCACTCACTGATGGGAAGAGCCGGAGGAGGAGATATTAGAAGAGAGTTGTAAAGTAGGCTGCAATTCTTTCTCTTTATAATTTGAATCAGTTATTTTGTTCACCGAGATACCATACCTCAAATTCATAACATCAAATAAGAAAATTCGGATTCAATTTTATTTGAAATTTCAGATCAAAAACTCTATATGGACATGAAAATTGGACAGGAAAATTTGTGAATTTTACATATTTGAAAATACAAATATGTAAAAATTCAAATACACTCGTTCCAATTTCCCTGTTTAATTTTCATGTCCGCATAGAAGAGCTCATTTTAGATTGCTTCTGAACAATTTTTAAAAGGTAACCTGAACAGAGCTTTAAATTAGTTGAGGAGTTTTCCAAATTTTTATCTTTAAACCAGAGCTCAAAACTTGGATTTGTTCTCCTCCACTCGGAAGAAGCATGCAAGCAGGCTGCAGTCAAACATTCAAGGAACCAGGATAGAATTATACTCAGTGATATGCTGAGAGAGCTCAAGCACAAAACACAGTTACTTGATGTAATGGCTGGTCAATGTGTAGAGATAAAGATTTGATATGAAGGAAAATTCTAACACAAACCGTTGGTTATGCTCCAAAATTCATAGTTTTTTCATAATTTCATATCTTCTATTTTGAAAACATTCTTTGTGCATATGAGTACATGTTGGCTTGGGTTTAATAACATGGTTGAGGAAATAGGGATGGACTCGCGCATATGAGGATGACTAAGGAATTGGGCTAGACCTTAGTGTTGTGTGTGCGTGTGTTTTGATGAAGTCTCCGTTGAATCTTGAAGAGTGACTGCTGGCACCCCATTTAGCTTCGCTACACGCCTTGGTTTCTGTCGTCCGAAAGATAAGTTGTTCTAATTTTACTCTTCAGTTCTTCTTGTTAATACTGTTATGTTTCCAACAAAACCTGCCATATTTGCTTCAACCCTTTTGCTTTCTAGCCACCCTAACCCTCAATCTCTTCTTATTCTCCTCCTCTTTAGTCTCTTCTCTATTACTTTTCCTATTCAGAAAATATATGCCTTTGCCATTTGCTATTTTTTTGCATTTCCATTCGTCTTTAATTGTGGATCGGGCTTCTGGGCCTTCAAGTACCCGAAATAGGATCTCCGGCAAATCCTTCAAGTATCCAAATGAGACAATAACGGTGAGATTGCAGGCTAGGGGGTTCTGGGGTGGTTTTTGTGCAGCCAATGCACCGCCGTGTAGAAGCTTTCTTTATCTGATTTTTCGGTGGCCCTGACCCCTCTCAGGTTGCAGATTAGTTGAAGGGTTGTGAGAGGATCGTGGGCCCATAATGACTGCAGCCGTTCGGCGAGATCGGAGGGCGGCGTGTCTGGGAACGTACATGGAAGAAGAAGTCCAGGAATGGGTTGCCGGAGGACAAGTACGTGGCAGAGAGGTTTTCGGTGAAGCCCATTGGTGGGTATTGGATGGCGGCGTTGGTGTGCAAGTAGGATGTTGGGAAGTTGCCGGCCGCCATTAGTGGGGCAAAGCCGTCGTAGTCGTTGATGAGGTTCATGTTAGTAGTTTGGGAGATTAGGTGATAGACGGCAGTGGTGGTGGCGACACCGTTGTCAGCGGAGGCAGTGAGGCTGATTACTGGTGGGCCCAGAGGCTGAGACATTGTTTAAACGGGACTGAGTTTCTTGAAGAGAGAGAGAGGACTCATTTAAGTAGAATATTTATTCTTGGAGACCAAGTTAACTTATTTTTGGGATTATTTGGATCAACCATAGAACTAGCTGGGATGGCCATTTTTTTAGGATTAATTACATATATTAATATATTTTTGAAAATAATTATAAAAATCATACATTCATAAAATAATTACAAAATATTATACTTCATCATTTTTATTTACAATACTAATACAATTAAAAGTCCTTAAATTAAGGGATTAATATTAATGGACTGACATGGCAAATTAGTTTAATATTAATGGGTTGACATGGCAAATTAGTTTCCATCTTCCATCTGTAATGTAAATGTACATGAGTTGCCTAAACTGGGTTGGATTCAGATTATTTCTGTTTTGGTTACCATTAAAACACTGCTTGCAGTTCTTTCGTATAACTATTTGAGTTCTTACTTTTATTATGTTTTGGTTACTATTATCTTATGGTTTGGCTACTATTATTGTGCCCTCAATGTGAGATTTTGGTTACTTTTATTTTTTATTCTGGTTAATATGTAATTGTTTAGTATACATGGATTGCCTAAACTGGGTTTTATTACATGATGTTTCTGTTTTGGTTACCATTAAAACTGCTCGCAGTTCTTATCATATAATTATGTAGTTACTGTTTTATTATGTTACATTATGGTTAATGTTATTAGTAACCAGATAGTTACAAGCTGGTATTAGGACAAACATCAAGTGTTAAATGTATATGTGAGAGTGTCCTATTTATATAGCTGATGTATACTTATAAATTACATACTCATAAAAATTATCTGAAAATTGTACAATTGGTATTTAAATCTGCATATAAAGGTAACCATTTTATTTTTTGTGAGTAACCAAATTTACATAAAATTGGTTTAGAACAGTATCCATCAGCTATTTCAGTTAAAATGTTAGGTTGGTATCCAAACCTACATATATGGTAACCATTTTTGTTTAATTTATTAGTAACTAGATAATTATAAATTTGTATCAGGACCGCTATAAAGTGTTAAATGTAGATGTTTTTTTTATTTATACCATGTCATCATGATGGAATAAAAAACTCCAATTAAGAGTTCTCATTTATATATATGATGGTCACTTATAGATCTCATATTAAAATAAAAATAATTTGAGAGGTGCAGTTGGTATCCAAACCTGCATATAAGGGCAACCATTTTAGTTGTTGTTAGTAACCAAATAATTAAAAACTTATATTAGAATAGTTATCAAGTGTTTAATGTACATGTGAGGGTTCCCATTTATCTAGCTGATGGATACTTTTAAATTACATAGTTATAAAAGTTATTTAGAAATGGTCCAGTTGGTAATTAAATATAAATATAGAGGTAACCATTTTATTTTAGATGGGTAACCAAATTTACATAAAATATTTCGTAACGATTACCAATTGTTCAATGTATATGTTTACTTTATATTGACAACTCATGATGGAATCAAAAATTAAAATATTAATCAATAACAATTTTGGTTACTGTACACCATCAAAAATGTTACCAACTATGTGGTTAATGGTTACTAACAGTAAACAATTATATATTCCTATATTTACACTCTTTTTGTTTATGTTCCGTTGAAATAAAACACAACTGGAATCATCTCCATTGTCTGGCAATTGAATAAACATTATAAAGTAACCAAATCAATATTAGACAGTAACCAAACTACATAATCTTAATAACCAAAACATAAACCACATAATGGAATTTGACCAAAAAATCATGCAGTTCACGAGCAAAGCTGGTGACTTTTGATCGTTGACCCGTTTCCAATAAAATTAGGCTCTGAAAACGCCAAAATTCGACACTCCAAACTTGACAGAAATTATCAAATTGCCACTGAATTAAATCTTTTTATAATCTATCAAATCTTTCCATAAATTGGATCAAATCTTTCCATAAACTGACACGCCTGCTCTTCAACCGCATCAGTTGGTTACCAACTAAAGATTAACAGTTGTATGAAGTTAACCGATGTAGTCAATAAGTAACCATCAATATAAAACAAACCAGTATAAAACACACCAATATAATACAGTAATCATAACAACATTATACAGTAACCAAATTTAGATTAGACAACAACCAACATATATCTATTTAGTAACCAGAACATAAACACATTTTTCATTGTATTTTACAGTAAAAAAACAATCAGTATAATGTGTTTGTTACCAACTAAAGACTAACAGTTGTATGAAGGTAACCAATGTAGCTAATAAGTAACCATGAAAATAAAAAACATCAGTACAAGTGTACATTAATATTATTCAGGAACCAAATAAACATTATACAGTAACTAATTAAATAGTATACAACAACCAATATATATAATCAGATTAACAGTTGTATGAAGGTAACCAATGTAGTCAATAAGTAACCACCAATATAAAAGAAACAATTATAAAACACAATAACATTATACAAGAACCAAATAAACACCTTACGATATCTAAATACATATTAGATGATAACTAAGATATATGTAATTAGTAGTGAAGATTATAAAAATATTTTTACATTCATTTTACAACCAAAACAATTAGTAATGACTTTGTTACAAATTAAAGACTAACAGATGTATGAAGGTAACCAATGTAGTTAATCAGTAACCATGAATATAAAAAAAAATCGGTATAAAACACATTAATATTATGTAGTAACCATGGCAATATTACATAGTAACTAAGTCAACATTATAAATTAACCAAATTCAGATTAGACATTAACCAACATATATTTACATAGTATCCATAACATAAAACATATTTTTCCATGCATTTTAAAGCAAAAACAAATAATATAAAAAACATCAATATGTACTTAAAGATCCAACGATTCTGGAAAAGTAACTAATGTATTTAATAAGTAACCATCAATATAAAAAATATCAGTAGAATATACATTTAAAGTATACAATAACCAAATAAACATTATACAATAACCAAATCAATAATAAACTGTAACCAATTTATATGTATTTAGTAACCAGGATATAAAACATATTTTTACATGCATTTTGTAATCAAAATAGTCAGTATATTGACTTTGTGACCAGTTAAAGAGCGAAAAACTTAAGAAAGGTAACCAATATACGAGTATATAGTAACCACGGGGTAACTATATGCATATAAAATTTAAACTCAAATACCTCAGTATACAAATCTATAACGAAATAATCAACAATCAACAATCAAAGTTGTTACAGAGGCTGGTTACTTATCTTGAAATTGCTGTTGATCTTGAAGTTGCCGTTGATCTTGCAGTTGTTGTTGATCTTCCGATCTCAGACTTGCATCGCTGTTGGAGAATTCGTCTTCTCTGATATGTCGTTGTTATGTTTTTTCTGATCTCAAAGTTGCCTGTTTTCTTTATTAGCGTGAATTTAGGACCAGTAAGTTGGAAATATGAAAGTCGGTAACTGACGTGTAGGGAGTTAATGCTCCGTAACTTTAGCAACGTATTATTGTGTTGCGTTATTTTTGTAATTATTTTGTGGATGTTTTATTTTTATATATATAAATACTTTATAATTGTTGTATATTAGTGTTAAGGACCCTTTTTAAGGGTTTTTTACAATAATATACAACAATTAGTAAATAATTATACTATTAATACATCCACAAAATAATTACAAAAATAGTGCAATTCACATTAATAAGAAAATCTAAAATCATGGAGAAATAGCTGCCATAATTAATAATTCAAATTCAAATATCTGGGATCTAACAACAAAAACAAATTTAAATTCAAATATCTGGGATCTAACAACAAAAACAAATTCAAATTCAAATATTCATCTCCCTCACAGTAGCCTCCCCGCTACTCATTCCGCGAATCTCCTTCTTCACAGGTTTGACAACATCATATTCCTCCTCCCCCTTCATCGGTGAGACAGATTGAGAGTCAACCACAAAATGGTCGATGGGATGGAGAAAGGAGGTGGATATTTGATTTTTCACAATTTCTTCATGTCCGAAAATTCCAATTTCACGTCCAAAGGAAAATAAGAACACTACATAGAAAATAGAGAGATAAATGAGTGATGTGTATTGTAATGTTGATAACCAAACCTTCGTACCAAGCTAACCAAACTTTTATACCAAGGTAACCAAACCTTTATACCAAGGTAACCAATCTACCTCCATATCTGCAGTATGAATTGGTTACCTTGGTCTGAAAGTTGGCAACCAACTGCATGAAGGATTGGATACCAACTGCATCACATTCAAAATAAATTGGTAATTTAATAAAATTGAATTGGTTACCTTGGTATGAAGGTTTGATTATCCACTGTATGAAGGTTTTGGCTACCAACTGCATCACATTCAAAATAAATTGGTAACCTAAAAACACTGAATTAGTTACCTTGGTATGAATGCTTGGCTACCAATTGCACTATAAAAAACTGCAGGTATGGATGTGGATTGGTTACCTTGGTATGAAGGTTTTGTTACCTTTGTATGAAGGTTTGGTTACCTGAATGTTTGGTTATCAATCTCTTCTATCAGTTGCTGATTTTGGATCAAATCCAATAATCAAGGTAAGCATTGCTGATGTATATAAGAGTAACCATCAAAACTCTAAACACCTTACGAGTAGTGTAAGACCCCAACTTATTATTAATGAAATTTAATTTTCTCTATTTATTATTTTGAAATAGTAAGAGTTGATGTGATTAATGTGGATAGTTAGGGGTAAAATACGCAAATATTTCAAAATAAGCAAGTGGTTATAAAATATTTATTGTTGTCGGGGAATATTCGTTTGGTCGTGGAATATTAAGATCGTCGGAGAATATTCGTGACGACGGTACGACCATGTGTGGGGCCCCATAACTTGAAAGCGATTGGATGAAGAAAATGACAAATATAAGTTGTTTAAAAATAATCGGCGTAGTTATTACTGATTAATCTTGTTGGAATACTCGGTGGTTAAAACACAAAGTAATCTGGCGTTGTTGAAGCGATACCAGCGGTATTGCACCAATTATTGATTCTTACGTAAGAAGGCACTACTCAATAATGGTTACGATAATTACTGCTCAATTATTTTATTGAGTTAATAATTGTTGCGCGTTGATATTTTATATTCTTTGTTGTTTCAATAATCACATTACACAAGATTTTTTTCATTATCGAAGCAATAATTCATATTATCTCGAATAATATTATTAGATAACATTATTGGCAATGTCTAGAAAGTTCTGTCTAAGGAGAGGTTTGGTCACCTAATTGCGCGCGCCAGTGAGAAGAAATTCTTATTGGAAAGCCCCTCTTCCTGGGAACTGCCTGGTTGTCAATATTGTGATTCTGTAATATTATTTGTGAATAATTAATTATTGATTCATATGATGAGGAAAATATTGATTTTATGTGGATATAGATGGAGAAAATTTTAATGTGACAATTGTTGAAAATTGAAATTTTATTTTTTTCTGATAAAATAATTCATTTAAATATATTATTATATTTTAATAATATAATAATGGTGATATTTTTACAACGAATGTGGGATATATGAGTATACGAGGAGGAAGAGTATTTTTGTTGCAATAAATGTTTAAAACATGTTAAACATGTCGGTGGACCCCATTTATTGACTGAAATTTGATTATAGCCTGTAAAATCGCCCGTTTGTGGATTTCGGTCAATTTCTATTTGGAATTTGGAAAAACTTTCTTCTGCAAAGTTGTAGAGAATTGAATTTCCTATAAAAACTCATGAGATTCGAATTTTCTGATGAAAGGGCTATTTATTATGAATTATTGAAGTTCTGAAGCTCCAAAAAAAATTAATTTTTGAAGTTTTAAATATTTTTTTACAAAAAACGTTTTTTGCATGTGTGAGGCATGTTTTCAATTGCTGAATTTCAGATTCAAAGGTGTGCGTGAAGATTATATATATATATATATATTAATATTATATTAAATTTTCTGCTTTGGTGTTCTAAGCAATTTCCTATAAATAGGGTGCTTAGGTTAGAATTGAAAATCACACCAGAAACTGAAGTTTTCTCTCTCTATATTATCGAGCGTATTCTTGGGAGTATTTTGAGTATACTTTGAGTATTGTTAGACGGTGCAAGTTCCCTTCAAAGACTATACCCTATTCCAAATTTAGAAGTCTTGATCTTTCGAGGTAAGGGATGTTATTTTCTTCTCAAATGATATTATTTCTTCAATATCATTATCTTTGAAATATTGGTTGGAATTTTTTTCAAATTTGGAACTTTTTCATGCTCGGGTTACTATTCATGAGTTACTATTCACGAATTACTATTCATGAGTTACTATTCACGAAGTACTATTCATGAAGCGTGAAGATGTTTTTTTGTGGAATTTCTATCTTTTGGTGTCGGAGTTACTATTCACGTATCGGCACTATTCACGATATCTGACTATTCAATTTAAAAATAAAATTTCTTCTTTTTGTCCAAAATATCTATTCGGATACTAGCTTTGATTGTATCCATGTTTTGATCATTCTTGAATTTTACACCATCTGCGATTATTTTTGAGGTATTTTTGGACGTGAATAAAACAAAAGTACTAATCCTTAATCCTTAATCCTTGTCATTTTGTTTCACCGGATTCGCTTTTTAAAAAATATTTTTCATCATCCTCGGTCTTAAATGATGATATTATTGAATATCTTTGGCTCAGTAGTGCAAAGATGAATGATTTCTGAAGAATATCTTTGGCCAGTAGTGCAAAGATGAACAGTGTTTAGATGAACACTTACCAATCGATGAATATCTTTGGCCCAGAGTGCAAAGATGAATATTTGATTCGGATGTATATTGATTGATGTTACGGTGGATAAAAGATAGACGATGAATTTTTAAATTCATACATAGAAGATAGTAGTTTGCATTCTCTACTTAACTCTTCTAATGAATTATTATTTCACTGCGAATATTGATTTAAAATTTGTTGTCTATCAGATTCTATTAGATTTTTCCCTCGTTGAAGACTAACGGTAATTTGTTGTATATTATCTTAGTCATAATATTCTTTATTCTTGAGCTAGTTGAGCTCACCCTTTTCCTTTTTGTTCCATTTTTCTCGGGAGGCGAGAATATAAATGAAAATTACGAGCCTGGGTATGGAATGAAGGTTCTAGAGAGAGTTGTTTAGTAGTCCTCACCATTTTTGTAAAATAATGTATCAATAAATGTGATGAGGCTTTATTTGAGTATAGATATTGTCTAGAAGATAATATTTGTATTTAAACTCACAATTTTACTGTTGTAATAATAAAGTTGTAGTTGTTTCTGTACCATGTATTGACAACTCAGAATGGGTGATGTATACCTATTTTGGGGGCGTCACAGTTGGTATCAGAGCTTAGGGATATGATCTCCAAGCGAGATCGGGAATAGAACTAGGAGGGAGAGACGAGTAAATCATTCGCTAGTGTGTGTCCTACCTAAGCTTATTTTTTAGTTGGTCAAGATATATAGGATATTATGTGATATATTGATTTCCTTAATTAACCCTTGTTTTATATGACAAGATTTGAGAATGTCGAATGAGAATATTAACAATGGAAATGAGACCGTGGAGACGCCTGACTCACCAACGAGGAGAACGTGCAACAGTCGGCAATGTTCCTCCCGTGAACAACACCACCGAAAGCGATGATGAACGAGGGGATGTTTAGAAGCTTTTTTCTTCATGCATAATCGCATTTAGGAGACTCGTGTTCAAAATAAAGGAGGAAATGATAGCAATTCACGGGTTGTCACAACAAGCGAGCCAAAGAGTCGGGACCACCGAATTTAAGGAAAGCCGGATCCGATCACGGCGGAAACACGGGTCAAACAAATTACCAAGATATTCGATGTCTTGGGATGCACGGAGGAATGAAGGTTCCATTCGCCACCTTTATGTTCCGTGGCGAGGCGGACCACTGGTGGGAGTCTGTGAAGCGTACCCATCCACCACTTCAAAGCATGTCTTGGGAGACGTTTGAAATCTGTTTAATGACAAATACTTTCACGAAAGTGTTCGTCGTATGAAGGAAGTTGAGTTCATCGATTAAGCAAAAACAACATGACGGTGTCTCAAAGATGAGGCAAAGTTTGCAGAGTTATCCGTGTTTGCACCTCATTTGGTGGAGAATGAGGAACGTATGACGCGGATGTTTCTTAGAGGTTTGAAACCCGCGACACGTCAAGATCTCATTTCTCATAAACTTTCTCTCTATTCGGATGTTGTAAATGTGGCTCAATTATTAGAGCGAGATAACGAGTACTAGTCAACCGAGGACCACAACCAGATCGTACCGGAGATAACAATCAATGTAATAATGATAACCAAAGGAGAAAAGCAAACAGACGACAAAAATGGTAACCACTCGGTGGTAATCATGGCCATGAAAAGCGAAGAAGCGAGTCGAGGAGAGATTTTAAAAGAGGAGATTTAACAACGACCATATAAGAAGACGATAGTCACGCAAGAAAGAATCGGTTCTAAGGGAGGAGAACGACCACCGGTCATATATGCTACAAATGCGAAAAGAGGGACATATCGACCAAACCGCCACACAACAGTTCAAGGTATGCTATAATTGTGGAAAGGAAGGACATATCGCTCGAGATTGTATGGTAGCAAAACCTAGTTCAATGGGGACGGTGACTCAAAAGATCGTCCCTAAAAGTCAAAGTCAACGGTTCTGGAAGAGCGTTTGTTGTGGTCGGGTCATAATGCGAGAACTCAAACGAGGTGATCACGGGTAAGCTATTTATAAATTCTTGCGAAGTTTATACATTACTTGATACAACGTGCTACCCATTCATTTATCTCTCCCGCTTGTGCTCAACGCTTTAAACTTGACTTGGAGAAATTAGACTTTGACCTATCTCTGTGGAAACTCCGTTAGAGAAACTTTCATCACATCCAATCGCTTATAAATCTTGTTTGATTCAAGTTGGCACCATCACCTTACCCGCTGACCTTATCTCTTTAAAGATACTTGCTTTTGATGTGATTTTAGGGATTGATTGGTTAACTACTCATCATGCCAAAATTGATTGTTTTCGTAAGGTTGTTAGTTTTCATATTCCTAACCAACCTGTTGTATGCAATTCAAGCAACTAAACCATTAAAATCAATCACCGCTATATCTAATCATAAAGCTATTCGCTTATTGAAAAACGGATGTCAAGCTTTCTTAGCCCATGTTATGGATTTGAATAAAGACACGCCAAATTTGAATAATATTCTGTTGTTATCGATTTTCCGACGATTTTCAAAGAACTTCCCTTACCTACCCCGTAACGTGAAGTTGAATTCTTTATTGATCTTGAACTCCGGTACAAAGCCCATTTCTAAAACCCCATATCGAATGGCTCCTATTGAACTTCGTGGAGTTAAAGGTCCAACTACGAGAATTGTTGGACATCGGTTTCATTCGCCCCAAGTACATCTCCTCGGGGTGCTCCTGCTTTTATTTGTAAAGAAGAAAACGCGGGAGTATGCGACTTTCAGATTGACTATCGGAATTGAACCATGTCACCATCAAGAATAGGTATCCTCTACCTCGTATTGATGACTTGTTTGACCAATTCTGCAGGGGCACAATTCTTTTCAAAATCGATCTTCGCTCGGATATCATCACCAAGATTAGAATCGAGGATATTCCAAAGACCGCTTTTAGAACTTCGACGGGCATTATGAATTCTTAGTCATGTCTTTCGATCGACTAATGCTCCTCGCGGCTTTCATGGATATGATGAACCGAGTATTCAAGGAATATTTGGATCGATTCGTTGTTGTCTTTATTGATGACATCCTTATATATTCCAAAAGTCGTGAAGATCATGAGCACCATTTGAAGTCGGTACTCCAAAGGCTTCGTGAAAACAAACTATATGCCAAATTGAAGAAATGCGAGTTCGGCGAGGAAGTAGCATTCCTTGGGCACGGTGTCGAAACATGGAGTATCCGCTGATCCGTGAAGATTGAAGCAATACAAAGTTGGGAGCAACCAAGTCATGCCGGATCAAGACGTAGCTTTTTGGGCTTAGCTAGTTATTATCGGAGATTCGTGGAAGGGTTTTCTCGAATCGCTACTCCATTAACTCAAATAACTCTAAGGATACAAAATTCGTTTGGAGTGAAGAATGCGAGAAGAGTTTCCAAGAGCTTAAGAGGAGACTTATTTCGGACTGTTCTAACAATACCATCCGGTTCGGATGGATTTGTTATCTACAAATGATGCTTCGAGCAAAGGGTTAGGATGTGTTCTCATGCAACGTGGGAAAGTCATAGCCTATGCCTCATGACAACTTAAAAGAGTATGAGAGGAATTATCCTACTCATGATTTAGAGTTAGCGTGAATCGTTTCAAGGCTAAAAATATGGAGGCACTATCTATATGGGGAGAAAGTGGAGATATATTGCACCATAAAAGCCTTAAATATTTCTTCACTCAAAAAGAACTCAACATCGCGGCGAATGACGTTGGGCTCGAACTATTGAAATACTACGACCACACTATTCAATACCATCCCGGTAAAGTTTAACGTGGTAGTGACGCGTTGAGTAGAAGATCATATGCGGGACGAAAAGCGATGATGTCAAGTATACGACAGAGCCAACTTTAATAGAAAAAGTTAAGGTTGCTCAAGCCAATCGACCGATGGATGCGTATGAAGAAGAAAGTACAAGAATGAGCTATTCCTAAGCAAGAATTGATGAAGAAGGAATACTTGAGTCCACTCTAGACTTTGTGTTCCTAACGACTCGATTCAAGTACAAGATTATGATGGAGGCACACAATACACCATTTGCAATCCATCTTGGAAGTACTAAAATGTATCGTGATCTTCGACATACATTTTGGTGGAACAATATGAAGAGAGAGATTGCAAAGTTTGTCTCAATGTGTTTAACTTGTCAACGTGTAAAGCGCGAGCATCTAGTACCTAAGGGTCCGTTGCAACCACTTGAGATTCCAAAATGGAAGTGGGAACACATTACCATGGATTTCGTTACGGGTCTTCCTACGGTTTCTCAAGGCATCAATGCTATTTGGGTTATTGTTGATAGATTAACCAAGTCTCCGCTTCATTTCTTGTCGATACGGAGACTTATTCCTTGAACGCCTTGCTAGTATGTATACGTGAATGAGATTGTGAGGTTGTATGGCATGCCAAGATCCATAGTTTTGGATCGTGACCCAAGATTCACTTCAAGATTTTGGGTTAACTTGTAAAAAAAGCTATGGGCACGGATTTGCGATTTAGTTCATACCATCCCCAAACCGGACGGACAATCGAGAGGACTATTCAAACTCTTGAAGATCTATTAAGACTCGTGTCCCTAGACTTCAAGGGCGCTTGGGATAAGTATTTACCATTGGTGGAATTCTCCTACAACAACAGCTTATCGTGCAAGTATAGGTGTGGCTCCATTCAAGCATTATATGGTCGAAAATGTCGCTTCCAATATGTTGGGATGAGGTGGGTGAAGCAACATTGTTGGGACCCGAAGTTAAGTACGTATGACTACGGAAAAAGATCCAAATAATTCGACAACGATACAAACGGCACAAGATCGACAAAAAAAGAGTTATGCGGATCTTCATCGAAAGGACGTGGAATTTAGTGTAGGGGATCATGTATTGTTGCGAGTTGCTCCACGGAAGGGAGTTACAAGATTTGGGAAGAGAGGAATCTCAATCCACGATTTATCGTCCATTTCAAATTCTTGACCGAAAGTAGAAAATGTAGCCTATAGACTCGCGTTACCTCCGAGTATGTCTCGTGTTCATAATGTGTTTCATATATTTGTACTTAGAAATATGTGAAAGACCCGAACCACGTTATAGAGTTAGAACCGGATGAGATAGCCAAGACTTAACGTATGAGGAGGTACCGCCAAGATCTTGGATAGGAAGGAGCATGTCCTACGCCAAGAAAGGTTATACCACAAGTTAAAGTTTTGTGGAGGAATCATGCTATAGAAGAAATGACCGGAATTGAAACGGAAATGAAAGCGAGGTATCCTCACCTTTTTCAAACACTGTGTATCGTCACGTCAATTTCGAGGACGAAATTTCATAAGGAGGGAGGTTGTAAGACCCCAACTTATTATTAATGAAATTTAATTTTCTATTTATTATTTTGAAATAGTAAGAGTTGATGTGATTAATGTGGATAGTTAGGGGTAAAATACGCAAATATTTCAAAATAAGCAAGTGGTTATAAAATATTCATTGTTGTTTGGGAATATTCGTTTGGTCGTGGAATATTCGTACTGTCGGGGAATATTCGTACGACCGGTAGCCCATGTGGCCCCCATAACGGAAAGCGATTGGATGAAAAAACGACAAATATAAGTTGTTTAAAAATAACAGCGTAGTTGTTACCAATTAATCTTTGCTGGAATACTTTTGGGTTAAAACACGATGTACTGCCGTTGTTGAACAAGAAGACACCAGTATTGCACCAATTATTGATTCTTACGTAGAAGAAGGCACTACTCAATAATGGTTACGTAATTATCGCTCAAAGATTTTATTGAGTTAATAATTGCCGCGTTGATATTTTATATTCATTGTTGTTTCAATAATTGTCATTACACAAAGATTTTTCATTATCGAAGCTAATAATTCATATTATCCTAATAATATTATTAGATAACATTATTGACAATGTCTAGAAAGTTACATCTAAGGAGAGGTTTGGTCACCTAATTGCGCACCAAAGAAGAAGAAATTCTTATTGAAAGCCCCTTTCCTGGTGAACCGCACTTCATTGTCAATATTGTGATTCTGTAATATTATTTGTGAATAATTAATTATTGATTCATATGATGAGGAAAATATTGATTTTATGTGGATATAGATGGAGAAAATTTTTAATGTGACAATTGTTGAAAATTGAAATTTTATTTTTTCTCGATAAAATAATTCATTTAAATATATTATTATATTTTAATAATATAATAATGGTGATATTTTTACAACTAATGTGGGATATATGAGTATACGAGGAGGAAGAGTATTTTTGTTGTAATAAATGTTTAAAACATGTTAAACATGCTCTGTGGACCCCATTTATCGATCGAAATTTGATTATAGCACAGTAAAATCGCTTGGTTTGTGGATTTCTTTACCTATTTCTATTTGGAATTTGGAAAACTTTCTTCTGCAAAGTTGTAGAGAATTGAATTTCCTATAAAAACTCGAAAGATTTGAATTTTCTGATGAAAGGGCTATTTATTATGAATTATTGAAGTTCTGAAGCTCCAAAAAAAAATTAATTTTTGAAGTTTTAAATATTTTTTTTTTACAAAAAACGTTTTTTGCATGTGTGAGGCATGTTTTCAATTGCTGAATTTCAGATTCAAAGGTGTGCGTGAAGATTATATATATATATATATATATATATATTAATATTATATTAAATTTTCTGCTTTGGTGTTCTAAGCAATTTCCTATAAATAGGGTGCTTAGGTTAGAATTGAAAATCACACCGTAAATCAAGTTTTTCTCTCTATATTATCGAGCGTATTCTTGGGAGTATTTTGAGTATACTTTGAGTATTGTTAGACGGTCAGAAGTTCCTTCAAAGACTATACCCTAGATTCCAAATAAAAGTACTTGATCTTTCGAGGTAAGGGATGTTATTTTCTTCTCAAATGATATTATTTCTTCAATATCATTATCTTTGAAATATTGGTTGGAATTTTTTTTCAAATTTGGAACTTTTTCATGTCGGGGTTACTATTCATGAGTTACTATTCACGAATTACTATTCATGAGTTACTATTCACGAGTACTATTCATGAAGCGTGAAGATGTTTTTTGTGGAATTTCTATCTTTTGGTGTCGAGTTACTATTCACGATATCGGACTATTATTCACGATATCTGATCTTATTCACCGAAAAATAAAATTTCTTCTTTTTGTCCAAAATATCTATTCTGGATACTAGCTTTGATTGTATCCATGTTTTGATCATTCTTAAATTTTACACCACTGCGATTATTTTTGAGGTATTTTTGGACGTGAATAAAACAAAGTACGAATCCTTAATCCTTAATCCTTGTCATTTTGTTTCACTGGATTCGTTTCTTTAAAAATATTTTTCATCATCCTCAGTCTTAAATGATGATATTATTGAATATCTTTGGCCCGTAGGTAAAAGATGAATGATTTCTGAAGAATATCTTTGGCCAGTAGTGCAAAAGATGAACAGTGTTTAGATGAACATGACCAATCGATGAATATCTTTGGCACAGTAGTGCAAAGATGAATATTTGATTCCGTATGTATATTGATTGATGTTACAGGATAAAAGATAGACGATGAACTTTTAAATTCATACATAGAAGATAGTAGTTTGCATTCTCTACTTAACTCTTCTAATGAATTATTATTTCAACTCGAATATTGATTTAAAATTTGTTGTCTATCAGATTCTATTAGATTTTTCTCTGTTGAAGACTAACGGTAATTTGTTGTATATTATCTTAGTCATAATATTCTTTATTGAGCTAGTTGAGCTCACCCTTTTCCTTTTTGTTCCATTTTTCTCGTGAGGCGAGAATATAAGCGAGTGCAGCCTGGGTATGGAATGAAGGTTCTAGAGAGAGTTGTTTAGTAGTCCTCACCATTTTGTAAAATAATGTATCAATAAATGTGATGAGGCTTTATTTGAGTATAGATATTGTCTGAAGATAATATTTATATTTAAACTCACAATTTTCTTGTTGTAATAATAAAGTTGTAGTTGTTTCTGTACCATGTATTGACAACTCAGAATGGGTGATGTATACCTATTTTGGGGGCGTCACAAGTAGACCACCCACGTCACCCGTTGAACCTTCCAGCCTAGCAAGCCCTTCCCCACCCAACCAACTCCTCCCACGTGTGCTGACTGTAAGACCCCAAATTTTGTGAATAAAAATTTAATTTTCTCGAAATATTTTTTTTTTAATATTATGGCGTGGATTTGAGATAATGTTATAGTTGTGGGTAATATTTATAAATTTTTCAAAGTAAGCAAGTTGTTATATAATATTCGATTGGTCGAAGAATATTTGTTTTAACTGGGAATATTCGTACGACGACACAATCATTGGTAGACCCCACAACGTAATTATTGTCGGAATAAGAAAACGACAGAAATATCTTTTTATGAAAATAACAGCGGAAGTTTTATCGTTAATTGTTGTTAAAAGTACAGTAATACGCGTGATTGCATAGTAGCACACTGTATTGATTATTGATGCTTACGTGAGAAGTCACTCAGTTATACTCAATTATTGCTACACGATAATTCTTTGCATCATATCTCTCATATTATTGATTTAGTTATTGTCACAGTATCATCTGCATAATATTTTATATTATTAAATCAATAATTGAGACGACAAAGTTATTAATATTATTATTTGTAATATTGACGATATCTAGAAGTTCTGTCAAAGAGAGGTTTGGTCACCTAATTGCGCGCCAATAGGAAGAAATCCTTATTTGAAAGCCCCCTCTTTCCTGGGAACGACCTGGTTGTTAAATATTGCGAATTATAATAATAATGATAAATGTTGTTAAAAATATTGAGGTAATTTTTATTAAGTATTTATTGTAAACATTGGCGTATTATATGGACCCCCATTTATCCATTTTTCAAAATAATCGGTAAAAAGTTATTCAGTATATATATATATATATATAATATTAGGTGAGTGGCCATTGTGGGGCCCACGTGTTGTTGAATTTGGGTAGGGGAAAAACCTGATGAAAGGCTGTCACGGATGGTGTTGATTTTTTTAAAAAAAAAAGAACATGTGTTAATATATATATATATATATATATATATATATATATATATATTTGGTGATGATGTTGATGGGGGGATATTTGGTCGTGGAAAGAAGAAATTGGGGGAAAGGAGTTAACGTGGGAGTAAGGTAGTTATATATATATATATATATATATATATATATATATATTATAATAAATTTTGTTTTTTATGAAAAATAAAATATATTATATTTTATTGAATATTATATTATTAAGTTGGAAAAAAAGAAGAAGATGCGCTAGAAGATTTCGCCCGTGGTTTTGCAAAATAATTCGTCCAAAATCCTACTGTGCGTCCGTGATTTTTCCTAAATAGCATCCTTCCATTCTCCTATAAATAGGATGCTTAGTTTAGAAATTGAAAATCACACCAGATTCAGAGAATTCTTCTTCTATAATATTGAGCGTATTACTTTCGAGTTTTAGAAAGCTTTGAGTGTAGAAAATAGTGAAAGTTTTCTTCAAGAATATATCCGCTATACCAGTTGGAATACTCTTCTTTTCAAGGTAAGGGATATTATTTATTTCATATTCGTAAGAGACATTATTTTTTTGTATTCATATTAATATTATTTTCATTTAAAATTCATAAAAATATTATTTTCGATTCAATATTCGTATGCAGAATATTATCTTCGTTTAATATTCGTAGGAATATTATCTTCGCTCAATATTCGTTGGAATATTATTAATTATTTTAATTTGATATATATTGATATGTGTTTAGAACAATTTAATTGAGCATAATTTGTATAAAATTTGTAAAAGAAAAGAAAAAGAAAAAAAATGAATTCGGTTTATATTATATATATAAGGAATGATTACTTTGGTTAAGGAAAGATGGTGGGTTTAATCATGTTATTTCGTGAAAGGTTAATATGAATATATATATATATATATATATATATATGATAATATATGATTTGCATGCTCACCATGATTATATATATATATATATATATATATATATATATATATATATTATATTAATCTGCATCATGTAAATTAATTTGCATGTCCGTGATCTGTGATCTGTTGCTTCACAGAATGGTTTTGATATTCAACCGTAGTAAGGGATGTTATTTTTGTTCAATATTCGTATGAAATAATATTTTCTTCCATACTCTGTAGTATGTAAGTAATATTATTTCGTTTCAGATTTCAAATTCTACACTCGTTTTGTTAAAGTTTTGGCTTCTATACTCCATAAAATTAGTAGAATATCCTTGATATTTGTGTTTCATCCAGTATCTTTTCATGAAAATATTATTCTGATCATTTTTGATAAGTTTTAACTTTTTCATACTGGATTACTATTCACGGGATTACTATTCCCGAAGTACTATTCACGGGATACTATTCACTCGGTTATTATTCACCTGGATTACTATTCATGACAAAAATTGTTTTTTTTTGTCCAAATCATTTTTGATACAATATTATTCTTGAATTTTACTCCACAAAGCAGTATCATGTTGACAATTTGGACATTATTGAATTCTGAAAAATTAAATTATAAATCTTTACAAATTTATCATTTTTTTTCTTTTAATTGAATTCTTATATCATTGCCATCATCCTCATGCTTATATTGTTATGAAAGTCATCTTTGGCCCGTAGTGCATAAATGGACTTGGTATGATTATGATCAGGGATTATTCGGTATAAACATGACCGTAATGTTACAAATAATGTGGTAAAAGTCCTCATTGGCCCGTAATGCATTGATGGACAGTTGTTGGCATGATCATGACCATTGATGAATACACGAATATCCTTGGCCCGTAGTACATGGATAATTTATGGTCGTGATACTAAAGAATATCCTTGGCCGTAGTGCATGGGTGATTCGATGATGTGGATTATTTATTAAGCTGAGTCTCATCGATAAAATTGATGATAAACCTTTTAAATCATAGAAGATAGTATATTTTATGCTCTACTTGACTCTTCTAATGGATTGCTTGTTCCTTTGCAGTTAAACTTGATGTCTATTGTATTTTATCAGTTTAACATTGTTGAAGGCTAACAATAATTTATTCTGCATTATCTTAGTCATAATATTTCTTACTAGGTTAGTTGAGCTCACCCTTTTCATTCATTGTTCTCTTCAGGAAATGAAAATATAGCTGGGACTAGTCGGGGAACGGAGTGACGGTCCAGATGTTTGCATTAGTAGTCCTCACTATTCTGTGAAATAGTGTGATAATAAATGTATTGAGGACTTATTTTGAGTTTGAATACCGCCTGAAGACAATATTTGTATTAAAACTCACGGCTTTCACTCATGTTGTATATTTAAGTTTGTATTTGTATTACATACCATGTATTTGATTTACTCGAGAATGGGTGATGTATACCTATTTTGGGGGCGTCACACTGACTCCCTCTCCCATTCTTCTACAGCTGTTACCTCTCACTCATTTCCTATTTTTCCCCCACTGTAAAAACCCTCTTTGCCCCCACTCATCTTCCCCAAACCATTCTCTCTCCTCCCTCTCAATTTCATAACAATGGCTTCTAATTACACTTTAGCCGTTATCCTTTCAAGTCTACTTCAATTCTTTTCACCACCATTTTCGGACCCACCATCGATTCTTCCAGAAAACTCAAGGTTTTAGTTCAAGAACAACGTCCGCTGACAATGAAGTACCATAACGGTGCACTTCTCAAAGGCAACATCACCGTTAATCTCATCTGGTACTGAAAGTTCACTCCAATTCAACGCTCCATAATCGTTGACTACCTCCAGTCCAACTCCTTCTGCCAGGCCCCACTTCCCTCCATCGTGTCATATGATGGAAAACCACCGAGAAATACCATGGAGCCACTTTAGTTTATAGTAGGAAAAAAGAGGATGAAGAAAAAAGAGAGAGAAACAAGAACATAGATAAAAAATATGGGAGATAAGGGAAGAGATAAGGGAGATAATCGTGGGATGTGATTAAAGGATACTGATTTGCCATGTCAGCCCACCAATATTAATCCCCTAAATTAAGGAATCGTAATTGCACTAATATTGTTAATAAATATGGGAAGTGTATTACTTTTGTAATTATTTTATGGATGCACCATTATTGTAATTATTTCTAAAAATGTACTAAAATATGTAATTAACCCTTTTTTTAACATGTGGCAGTTTTGATGAATTAATTAATTGACGTCTTGATATTCTTATAATATTCATTTTAAATAATAAGTGGGGTTCTACATTTACATTTCAATAGGTTTTATTTTAATTTTTTGAAGGAACTTCTTCCGTTTCTTCCGTTCACAAAAGAATGAGTACGATTCAAAATAATGATTAAAGGTACGATTGTTTTGTCCTCCAAGATAAATAAAGTAAAAAATAAATAAGTCATTTGGTAGAGTCCATTAGTATAAAAAAAATAAAAAAATATTGTAATTTTGTGAGACTACTAAGAATAAATTTGAATTTTTTTATTTTGTTCCTAGGGGTGAAAATGATCATGAATCAAGTCGAACAATATCTTGTTCAAAATCAACTCAAAACTTTTTAAAAGTGTTATGAATTATACTTAAATTCGAATATAATTTTGCAATATTTGATCAAATTCAAATTTGACTCGTTTTATTGTACTTGAATTTGACTAAACTCATGTTTTAGTCGAGTTACTTTCGAGCATTTGAGACATCTATGAATCTGAACTAAATCATTTATGTTATGATAATGTTGATAAATTTTGTGAGATCTCGAATTTTATGAAATAAAAGTATTCAATTTTTTCTATTTTAGTAAATAGTTAAATTGATAAAAGGTTAAAGTTAAGGGTGATATTTGAAAATTTTTCAAAGTAAGAAAGATTTCATAAAATAATCGGTGATAAAAGTACATTAATACGCTTGGTTGCATAGTAGCACACGGTATGGATTATTGATGCTTACGTAAGAAAGTCACTCAGTTATACTCAATTATTGCTACAGTAATTGCTGCATCATATCTCTCATATTATTGATTCAATCATTGTCAGAATATCATCTGTATAATATGTTATATTATTAAATCAATAATTGAGACTACAAAGTTATTCATATTATTACTTGCAATATTGACAATGTCTAGAAGTTCTATCAAGGAGAGGTTTGGTCACCTAATTGCGCGCCAATAAAGAGAAATCCTTATCGGAAAGCCCCCTCTTTCTTGGGAACGACCTGGTTGTTAAATATTGTGAGTTATAATATTAATGATGAATAAGTTCGTGTTGATTAAAGATGAAATTGATATTTCAATTGTGTTGGGATTATTAGTGTTAGTGGAAATCGACATTTATTTCGATAATAATTGATGTCTGGAACTTATATTGGCCAATCGGGTAATTAATCGGATAAATGAGCAATTAATTGCTATTGATTCACATGATTATAACTATTTATTTACATGCGTGTATTATTGATTCACATGATTTAATATTAGGGGAGTTGGTGCAAGATTGATAATACTTGCATGACTAAATTAAAAATGAAGGTATAGATGAAGGTACTATACTGTAATTGTTTTTTTCACATGTTTAGAACTATTGAGTCACATTATTTACTATTGATTCACATGATTTACTATTAGGGGGGGTGGTGCAAGTTTGATAATACTTGCAGGGACTAAATTAAAAATAAAGAAAAGAGGAAGGTATTATCTTTGTAATATTTCGAGCCCCAAAACGCGTAAATTATCAAAACTATATTTTCCTATAAATAGAGCTCATTCTTCCTTCATTTCTCACCAATTCACTAAAGCTATAGAAGCAATTATTATAGAGAGAAATTATAGAGAGAAAAGAAGAAGAGAATTCGCCACCTCACTATTCCAAATCCGATCCAAATTTCTTTTGAGGTAAGGAGTATTATTTATTTCATATTCAAGAGATTATTTTCTTATTTGTATGAATATTATTTTCGCTCAATATTCGTAAGGAATATTATTTTCGCTCAATATTCATTGTCTTCGCTTTAATATTAAGTAAGGAATATTATTTTCGCTCAATATTCGTAAGGGATATTATTATTATAGCAGAAGGGGTATTATTTATTTCATATTCTCAAGAGATTATTTTTCGTATTTGTATGAATATTATTTTTTGTTCAATATTCGTAAGGAATATTATTTTCGCTTCAATATTCATTGTCTTCGCTTAATATTAAGTAAGGAATATTATTTTCGCTTCAATATTCGTAAGGGATATTATTATTATAGTAAGGGGTATTATTTCTTTCGTATTCATAAAGAGAGCTATTGTTATTACATTCATTATTATTTTATTGGAATAACCTGTATACGCGGACTACCGTATACATGGTGAAATTCTTCCATTATTCCATTCTTTATTATTATGTTGAATATAACGCATACATGCTAAGTACCGCATACGTGGTGAAATTCTTCTCATTATTCCATTCTTTATTATTATGTTGGAATAACCTCGTCTGCATGCGGCCTATCGCATGCCCGTGAATTCTGTTGTTATTCCATTCTTTATTATTCCGCTTGGAATATCCTGCTTGTCGCGATTACGCATGACCGGTTCTATTCTTTATTATTCGTTGGAATATCCCGCTCATGCGATTACGCACGACCGGTTCCATTCTTTATTACTCGTTGAAATAACTTTGTTTGTGCGGTCTATCGCATGCACGGTGAATTCTTCATTATTCTATTCTTTATTATTCTGTTGGAATAACCCGCCTACATGGATTATCGCATGTGCGGTGAATGATCCTTTGTATTCATTCCTTATTAAATTGTGGAAATGATCCATCACGTGGATTATCGCATGGCCGCAAAAAATCCATTTGCGCTTTAAGTATATTCTATTATACTCGCCTCGAGATATCATTTCTTTTATACTCGCCATGGAATATCATTTTCTTTGGTATTTTTCTTACGAGTTACTATTCACTAAGTTTATTCACCCTGCTTACTATTCACTTTGGTATTATTCACTGGGGTTTTCGAGACACTTTTCATGTCGGGGTAATATTCACGAGTTACTATTCACGAGTTACTATTCATGGGGTACTATTTACCCGAAAAATATATTTCTTTTTTGTCCAAATTATTTTTGGTACGTGAATATTATTCTTGAATTTTACTCCACAAAGCAGTATCATGTTGACAATTTGGATATTTTTAAATTCTGGATAAATTTAAAGTCTTTAATATTTATCCTTGATTTCGTGTCATTAATGTTTATATAATTGTCATCATCCTCATGCTTATATTGTGATGAAAGTCATCTTTGGCTTACGTGCATAGATGAACTATTGATTATTGGTTTTACAGTTGTATATCTTTGGCTTACGTGCATAGATGGACGGTTGATTATTGGTTTTACAGTTGTATATTTTTGGCTTACGTACAAAGATGGACTGTTGATTATTGGTTTTATAGTTGTATATCTTTGGCTTACGTGCAAAGATGGACAGGTGTAGGTGTATGACATAATCACAACCACTAGTGATAATAACGAATATCATTGGCCCGTAGTGCATGGATAATTTGATGATGTGATTGGCAGGATCATGACCATTAGTTAACAATTGAATGTCTTTGGCCATAGTGCACTGACAGACAATTAATTGGTATGATCATGACCATTGGTTTTATAGTTGAATATCTTTGGCCGTAGTGCTGAGTAGTACAAATCGATTGGTATGATCATTGTTATTACATTTGAATATCTTTAGCCTTTGGGGTAAGGATATTGAGTAAACGTTCTATTAAGCCTTTGTGGCAAGGAGAAACTGTTGATTTACATGATTATAAATATGAATTGTGGATTTAACTATAATCTTTGGTGGTTTAGGTGAAGACAGGTGATGATAGTTCTTTTTATCTTGGGTATAATAAAGAACTGTTGTTGAGTATTACAGGAATGAAATATTAGCGATGGACTTTTAATCTAGAGGAGATAGTATACATTATGTTCTACTTAACTCTTCTAATGGATTGCTTATTCCGCTGCAGTTAAACTTGTTGTCTATTGTATTCTATCAGTTGTTATACTGTTGAAGGCTAAGGATAATTTATTCAGCATTATCTTAGTCATAATATTTCTTACTGGACTAGTTGAGCTCACCCTTTTCTTTCATTGTTCTCTTCAGGAAATGATAATATAGCTAGGATGAGTCAGAGAATGGAGTGATGGTCCAGGATAAGTGGTTGTAGTAGTCCTCACTATTCTGTGAAATAGTGTGATAATAATTGTAATGAGGACTCCATTGAGAGTGGATATTGTCTAGATGACAATATTCTTGTTTAAACTTTCAGCTATGTTTTGTCGTATATTACCCGATGATTGTATAATTAAGTTTGTATTTGATTTATGTACCATGTATTTGGCGACTCAAGATGGGTGATGTATACCTGTTTTGGGGGCGTCACAAAATTAACTCATCAACTATTTGGAATAATTAAATTTGAACTCTTCAAACTAGATCTCGAGTCTTGTAAAAAAAATTAATAAGATAATGATATTATCACTCTTCAATGAATTGACGGACATGTACGGAAACATAAAAACTCCTCACTTTTTAGAGTATGTGGATAATTTAATTGTTGAGTACTATATATTAAATATTCAAAAGGGATAATACCCCACTGTGGTTGTCGAAGTTTAAGCATTACCTCACTAAACTTGAAAAAAATGAAATTGATACACTGAACTTTTTAAATGTTGTTAATTGGCCCATTCCGTCCAATTTGAGGGACAAACATCAAATATTTTATCCTATTTTTCATACGTGGCTTTGCGAGGAAAAGGGAAAAACAGGTAAATGTTGATATGTCTAAATTGATTCCAACGTGGATTGGGCGAAGAAGGCGACAATAGGAGATCGAGGTACTGGGGGTCTAGATCGGCTGAGTTTTTTTTAGAAGAAAACGACGACATAAGGTGGGGGTTAGTTCTTCAGTTTCTTCAGGAGAAAAAAATAAAAAGAGGAAGGAAAGAAAAAGATCAAGTGAGTTTTGTCTGAGAAGAAAGCAACGACAGAAGGTAGGGATACATTCTTCATTTTCTATGCAAAAGCTTGAGTTAGATCTTCTACAAAACATGTAAGTTTGAAATTGTTGATTTAATGTTGTTTATTTGCACCCCTTTTTGTTGAAAGTGAGTTATGGTGGGGTTTTCCTACAAAAGTTGTCCTTGTAGTAGTTTAAACTAATATTATTGTGCTTTAAAATATGAAACGAAGTGTATTTCGTCGATTTAACAGTGATATTGCAAGTGAAATAATTCAGTAAATAAATGTTTACATGCATTAAACAAATTAATCAGTCAGCCCCACTCTCAATAAACAAATGTATACATTAAAAATATTACAGACTCACCCAATGAACACAAACAACACAAAAATCATTATTCCCATTTTTTAAATATATAAATTCCTCATACATTTTGTTTAAACCACTTCCCAATGAATCATTTCACTTGCATCACTGTTAAATAGACAAAATACACTTTGTTTCATATTTTAAAGCACAATAATATTAGTTTAAACTAGTAGAATGACAACTTTTGTAGGAAAATCCCACCATAACTTTGCTTTCAACAAAAGGGGTGCAAATAAACAACATTAAATCGACGATTTCAAACTTGCATACTTTGTAGAAGATTCAAATCAAGCTTTTGTAAAGAAACACTTGTCTCTTTTTGTCACCTGACCCTCACTTTCTTCGTCGCTTTCTTCTCAGACAAATGTACACTTTTGGAGCCCACTTTTGAGCCCTAACCCAATCATTCGATCTCTTTCTTTCTTCCTCACTTTATTTCTTTTTTCCCGCCCAATCCACGTTGGAATCAACTGATTAGCCAACTTAGTCATATCAACATTTACTTATTTTTTTTTCATTTTCTTTGAAAAGCCACGTGTGAAAATAGGATAACTTACTTGACGTCCATCCCACAAATTAGACTGAATGAGCCGATTAATAACTTTTAAAAGTTTAGTGCGCCAATTTTATTTTTTTAAAGTTTTAGTGGGATAATACTTAAACTTGGACAACCACAGTGGAGTATTACCCCCTTTTTGCCATATTAAATAAATAAAGTATACTCGATACTATATACGATTAATTAGGATCAACGAATTTATATCGAGCAGGAATATTCAGTGAGGAAATAAAAATGTGATACTCTAAATAAGTGAACAGTAAACAGCTCATATTCAACTTGTATAAGTGTTCGAGTATCAAAATGGATTCGAATTTGACTCATTTAAGTACTGAATCCAAATCTTACTCGAATTTTTCGAGTCGATCTCGAACTGGATTTCGAACTACTCGGGTTAATTTTCAACTCATTTCCTTATATTTAAATTTTCTTAATTTGTGTGAAAAATGTAGTCAGGTCATTCTTTTGAGGATGAAGGGAGTAAAATTTTACATTCGTATAAATTCATTCGATTTTTGTTAATAGAATTGTTATAATGAAAGTATAAATTTTTTCTGTTCCAAATCATAAGATCATTATTGATTTTTAAATTTAACTTAAAATATTTTTAAGCTCAAAACTGAGGTGGCTTATTAAAAAATGAGATAATAAATTTTATACTGAATAAAACTTTTGAATAATTTATACTCCTCCATTTCAAATAATAAGATTAGTATTGACTTTTTTTAGAGTCAATATTAAACAATTTCAAACTTAAAATTGACATGAATTTATTTAGTTTAAGTCAATACGACTATAAATATCATAAACTAAGTACTACTAGTTATAAGATTTATTATTTTTAAAACTTAAATGGATCGATCATGTCAATTTTAAATTTAAAATATCTCAAATTGACTTTTTTATAAAGTCAATACTAATCTTATAATTCTAACAAAGAGTGTAATATTTATCATTGTATTAACTAAAATTAAAGAAGTATATTTTAATTTTAAATTTAAAAATATTTTAAAAATTAATAATAATCTTATATTTTAAAATAACAAATATATAATAAATCAAAATCACTATTAAATAAAATTATAAAAAAATTAATTTTTGGTCATCAATGATGCAAATAAATATTATTACGGTTGAAGTGAATTTTATAATATAGACATCATAGAAAAGACTGTTGCCAACTAAAGATAAACACAGGTAAGCTTCGTTGAAACATTTTACATAAATTTGACATGAATAAATTTAAAAGTATAAATGACTTAACATGTATGAACAAAGATACAAAAAAGCCCCTGTAATTTACTCCGAAATTTTATTTACAACCAGAATTTTTTTTCCAAAAGTATCCTTGACATTACGAATTTCAGGCCAACTCTGTCCCTCCTGTTAACGGACATGCCACATAGACTAACGTGGCTGATATGTGGACATTTGACGAGGCATAGCTAACAATTCATACATGGAAAATAGTTAACAATATTCAAATCAAACATATTTGTCCCAATACATGTGTCAATTATCAATATAACTTTTTCATTACCCTTTTCATTTTGAAATACAAAATTAGTGTTGGAGTTTTAAATTCAATTTAAATATTTGTTAACAAAAAATATTATAATTAATGATACCTTTTATATAATTTATAATTATTATAATTTACTATATAAATTAGTCAAAATTTGTTTTTAAAATACCTTAAATAATAATACCCTATCCGTTGCAAAATAAATAAAAAAAATAAAAAAACTACCATCAGACCACCACTTCTCCACCATCAAAACTGTAATACCTGGAAAAAAAATTAAAAATAAATAAAATAAATAAATAATATTTAAATCCATATTTTAATTGGACTTTTCTTATGTTTGGGTCAAATTGTATTTAATTTGTGTGACTTATAATAAGTATGTGATTACATTAATTTGGACTTTTATACTAATTGGGTCTATTTTGTATTTGGGTAATATTAAAATCCTAGTAAAATTAGGAGATACAATAAGATATATAAATAAACAAGTAAAACCTAATTAGACTCTCTTACGCTTTATACGTGACTGAGGGAAAGAGAAATAAGAAGCAAGAGTCGGATATGGATAGAAATCTAAATAGAAAGTGCTCAGGACTTCCAATCGGCGGAATAAAGGTATGATTGCAACATGAAATTTATTGTAAACCATTATTGTAATAATAACTATAATATAAGCCTAATAGATTTTGGGAGATAAAGTAGTTGAACTTTGAATTTTGAGTACCAATTCTTCAACCAAACTTTAATTCTATTACTGTTCCTTTTGGGTAATATATGTGTATATATATGAATGCTTATGATAGTCATGTTTAATTAAGTTAAGGTTTTGAGGAAAAAAAAAAGTTAACGTCATCATGCAATGAAAGGCTGCTCTACTATTGTTATATAATCAGGATGATACATACATTTATATATATCAATTTGCCTGCAGCGAATTTCGTTATATATATATATATTTTATATTTTGTTAATTTTAGTTATATTTCATTAATTTAAATTATATATATATATATATATATATATTAATAAACTTTTGGCCATGAAACTTATAAATGACTTAGTAAATTAAATTGAAGTTTATATATTAATTTGAAGTAATTAATTTTGTGGACATAGTTATAAAAGTTTTAATAATAAATTTAATAGTATTATGTTATTAATGATTGGATTGTAATAAAATCTTATTAAATTATTTAAATTGAACGAAAAGAATTTATAGAGTTATACTTGGAATATAAATTTTGGAGTATTAATAATTGATATAAGGCGATGATTAAAGGCATATTAAATAGATTATGAATTATTTTGAAAATTATTAGTTTGGATTATTTTAATTTGAGGTGAATATGTTTAGGTTGTGAATGACGTTTCGTATTTGATATCGTTGACATTTGAGGGTAAGATTTGGTGGAGTGTGCTATAAATGGTTTGGAAGTATCAGGTACGGATTCCGTACTCTTTCAGCGATACTCTTGTTAAATTAGATTTGTTCGTCTTGTTCCTTATTTCGAATTTCGTTATTATTTCACATAATTGATTCTTGTGAAATTCATATAATAGTTTCATTTTGGAGTTGATATATATGACTCGTGTTTGTACTCTTTGAATTAGGTTATCATGCTTAGTATTTATTTTTGATAATTGTAGAGCGGTACATGTTGCTACTTTCTTTTTGAAACCTTGGTACTATAATTTGATTTGGTAAAACATGTACATATAGAACCCTTTTGTTGGTATTATGTTGCATGTGTTGTGACATGGTATTTTTGTTAGAATATACCGTAGGGTACCGAAGTATAACCACACGTGGGGGTACCACAGCACGTGTCGTCTTAACACGATAGGCATGACACTCTCCGTGGCAGTGTGATTAGTCCACGGCGTCTCCGTTTGGGCTCCGGAGGAAGTGGGCCATTTGGTATTTTGATGTGGGAGGCGTATGGGTTAACCCTAGTTTTCTGTTATGCGGATTTGTGATGTTGTGCCAAACACACCTATCCGATTTGCATACATTTGGATTCACGGTCCAATGTGTGATTTTCCTGTGTGGCATTATTTTGATATGCCTGTGTGGCATTATTTTGGTTGCCTATGTGGCATCATTTGATTTGCCTGTGTGGCATTGTTTTAACTTGCCTATGTGGCAATGTATATTTCTGAGCTCACTAGGTATGAAATAACACACAACCAGTTGATTCAGCTTATTATCTCATTGTATTAGTTTTGTTTGTTTCTGTTCAGTTTAATTTATTGAGTTAGTTACTTTAGTTCGTTATTTCTTTACTCTTCTGTTGATTCAGATATATTCCATTCAGATATTTGGAGATTATATTTTTGTCAGTATTTACACTTGAGGCTTTGTTCAGTATTTTGTCTCAGTTGTTTTCGTATATCAGTTGTATATCTTTTGTATATCTGTATCCGTACTGGGCAATTGGCTCATGTTGTGTTTTTCTTCTGGCAGGTTTGCAGGGGTGATTCAGGGCTAGTGTGATGAGAGAGTTGCCTTTGACCATCTAGATTGTTTTGAATTTTAAGTTTTGATTATTTTGACTCTATTTGGAGAATTGTATTTACTACGCTATTAATGGATCACCACTATTAATATTTTGAAGTTATTAGTGCTCTGTTTACTAATTTTGAGGTTTGTTGTGCTTTGCACGTGACCTCCCTTTCCTTTTCGGAAAGGGGGTGTTACAGAGATGGTATCAAAGCTTAGGTTCTTTCTTGTAGAAAACCTATTTAGGTTTGACCTGTGAGTTGTGGGTAAACCATTGGGTAGACGTAGGAGTTTGATTCGATTTTGTTAATTGTTTGGTTGGTCTCTATTTTAACTAACTGTTGATTTCTTTTCTATTTATAGTTGATTTGAGGAAAATGGAATAATTTATTAAGGTGATTGAGTAATGATATTAGTTAAGAATTGTGATTTAATCATTGAGGTGAATAAAGCTATACTTTGTGCAGATAAGAAACGATCTTATATGAGATGCGATTATGATATGAGTACTTATATCAGCGAATATTTTATATTGAAGAATTATTTGCTAGAGTTATTTCAGGTATCAATTATTATGAGATCTTAGAATTTAGAATTTGATTTGATTTGGGTTATTCTTTAAATTTTGTTAAGTTTGTGGATAATTTGAGGTATGTGTATCGGTGAGATAATATGATAAAGTGAAAGCTATTAAATACAGAGGATCTCTTGTAATTTTGAGGAGTTGTAGAGGTTCAAGGTAATAAGATTAATCTTTTGGAGTAAATCAACTTTCTGGTTATTCTAGACTTTTCAGTTATTCTAGTAAGATATTGAAATTATTTTATATGAAATTTATTTGTGGTAGTAAGATGAGATTTTGAAATTTGTTGAGTTAGGTTTTGATTTATGTTAAGTTTGTGGATAATTTTTGGTTTGTGTATTGATGACATATTATGATAAAGTGAAAATTATTAAGTATAGATGATTTCTTGTAATTTGAGTTGTTGATATTCGAGGTAATTAGATTAATCATTTGGAGTTAATGATCAATTTTGTGACTATTTCTAGTAGGATATTGGAGTTATGTTCTGTGAAGTTTCTTTGTGATAGTATGTGGAGACATTGAAATTTATTAGATTAAGGTTTGCAATAAAGGATGATTGATTTGATATACGGTTAAATAGTAAGTGATGAAATTCAATTGATTTTGAGATATCTTGAATGGTTGTAGTTCGCGTATGTAGATGAGTTGGAGTTTGATATGATGATAAGGAGATCTTAGAAGTATATATTTGGTATAATAACATTTGAGGACTAGTTTAATTTGAGGTTATGATATTTTAAAACTATTGAGTTCTTAGGGTGAGTTGGTGATATAATTTGTACAATTGTTTTGTTTGTTCGATGTCATTGAAGTTTTACATTTTACGAATTAAAGATAATTTTAAATATTTTGGGTATTTGAATTGTATTTAGATGAAAAGAAAATTTTGTGTTTTTGAATCATGTTCCGAAGAGTATGTACATTTGCAAGAATGAAACTCAAAGATATTAGCGACGGCCCGCACCAACGGTGGATCATGTGATTTAAATTAATGCAGCACGAAGAACCTTACCAAGGCTTGACACGATAGCTGACGAATCTTTTACGAGTACATGGATAATTGTGTGGACCTATGGACTTACCAGGCTTGATCGTTACAAATGGCGGCACTACGTCGTAACTATTTTTTTTTGTAGCTTATTTGAATTCCGAGGACGGAATTATTTTTAAGGGGTGACAAATGTAATAATTCATTTTTTTAATTAAATATTAATTGATTTTATGTTATACAATTGTATTTAAATTGAAAAAGGTAAATGGTTTTGTTTCCTTTTTTTTTCTTCCTTGTTTTGTTTAGATAATTAAATTCTTTTAGTAGATAATTAAATAACTGATTAAATTAAAATTGAGGAAGATAATTCCTTTTGTTAAAGTCTTGTGGTAAAATTATTTGGAGCGGGAAGCTACTTGGGAGATAGAGGAGTCTATTCGAGCGGAGTATCCACATCTTTTGATAATTAGGTACGTTCATTCTTTTGATTCCGGGGATGAAATCCTTTTTAAGGGGTAGGTGATGAAATCCTTTGGAGATTATATTTTTGTCAGTATTTACACTTGAGGCTTTGTTCAGTATTTTGTCTCGATTGTTTTCAGATATCACCAGATATCTTTTGTATATCCGTGATCCGTCTTTGGGCAATTGACACATGTCTTGTGTTTTCTTCCGGAGTTCACAGGAGTGATTCGTATAGTGTGATGAGAGAGTTGCCTTTGACCATCTAGGTTGTTTCGAATTTTAAGTTTTGATTATTTTGACTCTATTTGGAGAATTGTATTTACTACGCTATTAATGGATCACCACTATTAATATTTTGAAGTTATTAGTGCTCTGTTTACTAATTTTGAGGTTTGTTGTGCTTTGCACGTGACCTCCCTTTCTTTTCGGAAAGGGGGTGTTACAAAAACCAACACAACGTAATCTCAACTATAACCCAGATTCAACCAAAATTAAACCCATCATTGATCTTCAAATTTCCATATCTAAGGTTTTGCCATTACAGCTCCTTTTCGCCAGTGTATATACATAGAAGCATATAGAAAAAAAATAAAAATATGACAATCACAATCAATATTCTTCAAATAGGTGTATGAATATTAGATCTAGAATGGAGATTTTGTGTTTTTCAAGTGGTATATACAAGCTGAATCCACGGTTCTTCCATTCTGTAACTTTATTGGATATACTTTGTTCCTTATCTTTGTATTTGTACGTAGATGCAAAATTGTGATTTGCATGGGTGAAGAAAAATTAACAGAGCACAGAGAAAAAAATCCCATCTTTTCAGTCCTATTTACAATGGAAGCTAATTAATAGAGCAACTTCAGAGCTATATGTAGAGAAAATGGTGAAATTTTTCTGAACTTGCCTAACAAAGTCGTCGGACGAAGAGGTGGAGATGGAGTTACTAGGGTTTAACAACTTAGCGGTGGGGCCGCAGTTCAGCAACAGTTAAAGAGGTGGAGATGGAGTTACTAGGGTTTAACAACAACTTAGCGGTGGGGCCGCAGTTCAGCAACAGTTAATAGATCGAAATCATCGGAAGTACTCGATTGGAACATCCATATTTTTCGATCAAAAGCTTGTAACTCTCTAGATTTGAACGCAGATCTAGATTTGAAGAAATCATACAACATCCTTTGTAACTCTCTTTCGTGCCTCTAGGAATGGAAATTTGGTAAGGAAGGAGGAGAGAGAAAACAAGCGATGTCACACTTTTGTCCACGTGTCACTTATTCAGAAATAAACTAACATCTATTTGTTTTGCTAGTGAAGAATACACACGCACTAAAATTTTCTAACCGAAAGTTCGAGTACCAAGCTTGGCTTTACCCAATTCCTTAGCCATCCTCATGAGCTCGAGCCCATCCTCATTTCCTCAACCAAGTTACAAGCCCAAAGCCAACATTTACTAATATATACAAAGAATGTTCTTAAAGTAACCAATGTGGGACTTTGATAAAACCAATAAATTTGAAGCATAACCAACACCTTTGCCCTAATATGTATAGTGAAACTTTAACTTAACATGTTAATCATTTAGGTAAAGTGATGATCTAACATGCTTGTTGTCAATCTACACAGATATGCAGCGCTGCGATAGTGATAAATTGATGTGAGATGAATCATTCAATTCCCTCAACAAGCTTAGAAACAACTTATCAAATAGAATATGATATATTTGAACGATAATAATAATAATAATAATAATAATAATAATAATAATAATAATTGGTTTAATTTCAAATGATATCATTTTAATAGGAATAACAGAAAGGGGGACTACTGAGTTGATTTAGGACGGACGAAAACGATTTGGTACTTATCTTGTTCTATATTGATATTGATTGATGATAGGAGTGAGAGAGAGACGGTGTGTACACACACACACACATATATATATATACATATAATCAGTTTATGCCTGTCAATAATTATTAAATAATCATTTTAATAGTTATATACAGCCAATGATTATGGACTTTTTGTCGAAGTTTTATATTTTTTGGGTAATTCAATTCAGGGCTAATCAATTTATAAGGTGTATGAATGGGAATGGGAATTAAGGTAAGCAATACTAACATAATAATTTCCTTAAGTGCGAGTTATAACTATTATAACTCATCTTTCATCGCATGCAGTTTAATAATTAATTTCCGAATTCGAATAAATTAACTAGATTACATAACAAATATTTTGCTATTAATTTTAGTTTTTATGATTCACTTGAATAGTTTCATCATATACATTCTTGCTCTCTCTGCAAGGATCACCTTGTTGTCAAGGACAAAAAGCTGCAAATTGTAACAAAAAGATAAACTTTTAAAAACATAGCAATCCAAAGAGGAATCGAAGTATTTACAAAAAAAAAGTCTCATTTACAAACTTTAAGAATATAAGAGTGTTTAGAGCATTATGATTTATGTCATTCTAAAGAGAGAAAAAAGAAATCAATACATGCAGAAGTATTATTTTCTACTAGTTATGATGACAAATGATATGGTATGGAGTATATATATACTAAAAATCTAAGCTATTGTGTAGCAAGAAGCTCTTTAGATAAAGGGGAAGAAGTTGAGAGAATCAAAAGTGTATGGAAGTAGTCAGGTCTGCTTGGACTTGGATGTATATTACTGTCATGTCCGTCCAGTGACACTTTCAACTGCAAATATTTGAAATAGGTTTCCTATATATCAATGCAATAATAATAATAAAAATAATAATAATAATAATAATAATAATAATAATAATAATAATAATAATAATAATAATAATATATTTAAACTATTCAAATCTTAAAACATGCAAGGATAATGGATTTTATTCTGTTCAGCAACTACAAGTTTATAAAAAACATATATATTGAGTGTGTTTGGATTAACAACTTTTCAGAATCTGATATTATTGCTTTGAATCAAAAAATAAATTTCAAATATTTGGATTGGCTTTAATTGTCAGATTCTTAGAATGAAGATTATTGGATTCATGATCAACTCTTTAATTAAGGAGCAAAAGTGTCCCAAATACTCAAATAAGTGAATTGAAATAGCTTTCACGTCTTATTTATTTTCTGTCATCAGTTTTTATAATTAAATCCCCAAACAAAATTTCAAAACGCACATTAATAATCCGAAATAATATCAAGCAAAGTAAAATCACATGAAGTTAAACAGGCTACCTCCTGTAAGTCTCTTATTGTTTCTTTCTTTCCTTTTCTTTTATTATTAGTACTACTGCATGTTTGTTCAATTTTACGTTTCCTTTTTGATCTTCTGAACTGTACCAACTTCATCAGTGGTTGGGAAATTGAATTTTAAGACCTGATGGACAAACCATTCCCTATTAGAGAAATTATTAGTGACTAGAATGCTGAAGATGTAGGGCATTACTGTATACCTTAATTAATTGAGCCTAGGGTTCCAGCAGAGATCTCATCCTGACATCTCAAAAACCAAATGAACTTCAAACTTAGAGCACTATCATCCACACATACACGATATATATATATATATATATATATATATATATATATATATATATATCAATACAAGGAAAATTTAAAACGTTATAATTAATATTCAACCATTCAAGGGGTAATACGGTTTAGCAATAACGAAAACAACAATAATAACTAAGAAATGTTCCACAACAATACAATAACTGCTTAAAAATTGAAAATGGACTTGCAAAACAAGCCACATCATGTCATGATAGGTCTTTTCTTCACAGTACTGAAGTCGCTTCATCTTCGTACCTGATGGTTCAGCCTTAAGAAACCCTAGGAATTTCTTCAACAAAGCCCTTACATATAAAATAAAATAAAATCAGCTCCGATCCATGAGATTGTGAAAGTTTAATTTTTTTGAAAAGGAGAGACATGAAAATGAATTAGATAAATATATAGATGTTAATACCATCAGTCACAACATTTTGTGAAGTAAATCTACTACTATCATAGTTGAAGGCGATTTTATCTAGTTAGATACACATTACTCAATGAGCTAGCCAATCATCTAAATCAACAAAATAAAAAACAATGTTTATGCACAGTCCATGTGACGCCAATAAATCTGGGTATTTTCAAACCTTAGATATGGTGTTACACGGTACTATTCATTCATCCACATCTAACTATATAATCCTAATAACACAAATGTAATTACTATATTATTACAATCATATCCGTCCAATCTCATGTTCTACTACCTTTACATGTTCAAAACATAATAATACTACGCTTTTTACAAACATCTTCTAATCATTCATCTTCCCTTTTCCTCTGTCCTTATCAGAACCTTCAATAAACTCTGGCTTCACTGAAAACATTTAATTTAAAGCAAGGATAAGCATTTAATTGCTCATAAAGTATAACAATTGAATAATAACAAAATCAAGAATTATATCAACTTTCTTAAATAACTGAACAATAGTTGTGAAATAGCTTCGAATAAATATGAATAACACTTTCCTTTTGTTTGAAACATTTTTGAAATGACATACTGAGTGGTCATAAGACCTTGAACTTTGTATTTGCTTTCATAGAAGGTTAAACAATAATTCAACTGTAAACTGTCATACTTACGAGCACTTCTAGGTGATCAGCCTATTGTACTCTATGTTGATCAACATTCTACTAGGTAAATGACTATAAATGCTTTGTTTAGGCACTTAAATCTTTTTCGGAATAACCGACTAAAATTGTCCCTAATATTAGGGTGGTTCATCTCAAACACACATCGGAGTTTGTACCAAAATAATTTGGTTTGGATAACTCTACTTAACATCAATAATATTTCAAAGATTTATTATCAAATCAATAAAACATTTCAATATCTGTCTAACCGAAATAAATGGCATCGACATACTTCTTAAATAGTTCATGCATATAGAACTTTAATAGTTTAATAACTGAGCATATCTGGAAACTTGTACAAATATAAAAGATTTGCATAAGTCTTAGAATTCACACAATATAAAAACATTGTGTAATTTAGAACTTTAAAAATCATAAACAATCATAAGAACAAAAGTCGAATGAAATTAGAGAACTTGTCTTAAGCGTTCTTTAAACTTTACGCTAATTTGCACTTCGTATGTCCTACACATTTACATTAACTATAACACACCAATTAGGCACATAATGACCCTCTATATTGGTTTATGTTACCTCTATTCAATAACTTTTAATGTTCGTTTCATAAGAATCGGAAGACATTTCCAAGTTACAAACACTTAGTACGGTACTTTGACTTTTGTATGTTGCACGCCCAATTTTTCTATGAGAACGCCCAAGCGACACACCCTTGTGTACGCTTAGCACACTTGTCTAACTTGTCTACTAAATATTAATTTATGTTAAGTATTTTACATTCATAATGTTTGTCTTTTTACTAGAATTAAAACATTACATAATATTATAAACACTTGTTATGACATCACAACGTTCGCACATACGTATGCCCAGATAGCCTATGCGAATGCCCAACGTCACACGACCAACTAACCTCGGCATCCCTAGTCTCTAACACTTTGCCACCTTGGCGTTGCTTTGCACTGTAAATATATCCGGGAAAGTCGCTTCACCGGCCACCACCGACAAAAAATAAATTCCAAATTTTTGAAAATTTTCAACTTTTAGTAGTTTTGTCGCACCTACTTCCGAGCATCATAACTTTCTCATCCGATATCGGAATAAATCCGTTTTTGAGCCATTTTCTTACTCGTAAACTCCTCTACAAATCACCTAAAAAGAAATAATTCTTCAAGTTCATTAACAAGTCGAAAATGTGGCTCAAAAATCCTTCATGAGCTAGTTTTTCAACATAAACTTTCTAACATCTATTTTTAAATCTTCGTAACTTACTCATCCGAAGTTGGAATGAGATCGTTCTTGAGCCTAAGACACCCTCATACAATGTTCTACAACCCCCCAAGAAAACCATAGTTTTTTGGAAGTGAAAATTACCCACAAACTTGACCCGAAAGTAGTACCAAGCCTGGGAATGGCACTTTCGTGCCACGTACCCCAGCAGAAACAAATTCCAACTTTGCCAAAATTTTAGCTTTGACAATTTTGTCGTACCTACTTCCGAACATCATAACTTCCATATCTGATATCGGAATGAGTCCATTCTTTAGCCATTTTCTTGCTCTTAATATCCTCTACGAATCCCCCTAAATGAAATAATTTTTTAGGTTCATTAGCAAGACAAAACAGTGGCTCAAAAATCCTTCGTGAGCTAGTTGTTCAACATAACGTTTCTAATATCTATTTTTCAAATCTTCGTAACTTACTCATCCGAAGTCGGAATGAGATCGTTCTGGAGCACACGGATCCCTTATACTACGCTCTACAAAACCCCTAGAAAACCAGAGTTTTTAGAAGCGATAATTATCCGCAAACTTGGCCCGAAAGTCGTACGAAGCTAGTTTTTTCGACTTATAACATCTTTTACTAATTTTTTTTTCATAATTTCGTTATAACATATTTTTACTCCTTTTCACTTGAAACATTTTCGTAACTCACATATGTATATTTTTTGCTTTTCGGATTTTAAATATTAGCTTACTAACAATGATTTATACTAGTCTGATAAACAACAAATAACATGTTTTTTCATGCTTTCTTGGTTAAGTTCGTTATTTTTATTTTATTTTCACTTTTCAGGCTTATTAACGACGATTTAAGTCCTCTAATCTCATCATTATTTCTTCGGCTCCTTCATGTTCCACCACCACAACAACAACCATGTGACGCCCCCAAATCCGGATTCTCTAACCTCGAATTCAGTGTACACGATCCATCATCATCATAAGCATTCTATAACTATTGCGCAATAATAAACATACATTGTTCATTATAATAAAGTCTTACAACAATATCCCAATGTTTTCTTAACCTTAACTTAAACGTTCATTTAATATTACAAAAGGTTTAAATAAATAATTACATCAGATTAGATAATAATTAAACATCTTTAACAAACTATTCCTGGATCTTACCCTTGCCTTTATCTTTATTATTTGATGTCTCGGGCTTAGCTGAAATAATCATCATGATATAACAAGAGTAAGCAACTAATTTGCTTAGCAAGTTTATATACAAGGAAGATATATCATGATTAGAAAGGAATTTAACTTTCAATGTTCAACAAAATAATTCAATTGTGAAAGAACATGAATGAGGAATCAATAATTGGATATTCGAATAATTGAATAATATATGCTGAGTGGTTTGGAATAACCATGAACATATACTAAGGTTGTCAGTATTTAAACTGGTCATTTTAATTAGTTTTGGTAATCGAGGGGATCAACCACTCATACCTGGTGTGTTATGCATAAACAATTAATAGTCGATCAACAATTATTTTCCAATATAATGCTTTAATAAATTGTTCTTTTTCTCAGTCTTGAGTCCTTACCAAATCAATTGGTTAGGAACATCTTGGAAAATACATTTGAATTAACAAATTTTAACATATTTGATCTAGCTGATACAACTAGCATAGATCTAGCTCATAAGCAGTTCATGATGAATAAAAAAACTTTAATTAATTCGCAGTTCAATAATTATAGAACATGAATTCAATTGCACAAAGTGCGAATATCAATAGTCATTAAGGATGTGGAATAACAATCAATAATTATCCACTAACATGTTTAATTTAAGAATAATAACTCAAGTTTGAGTTAGATAACTTGCAATAACGTAGAATTAATAATGTTTTCCTTAAGTGATAAACACTTATTAGACCCTTAACCAATTTATTATAATTATTTAATTAATGCGTTATTTAAATTCTCTTTATTTTATTAATTATATCTTCATTTAATTACTATTTAATATTAGTTAAATAGTAATTAATTAATTATCTTTAGTTATTATTTACTAATAAATAATAATTAATTACATTTACTTATTATTTAATGTTAATCGATAATCAAATTATTAATCTTATTTGTCTTTAATTATTATTTAATATTAATTCAATAATAATTAAGTAATACTTGTCCTTATTTATTATTTAATATTAATTAAATAATAAATAATTAATTATTAATATTATGTCGATTAAATAACATGTAAGTAAGTAATTATCATTATTTATTACTTAATCTTACTTAAATAATAAATAATTAGTTTATCTACTTAAAAATTCTTTAATCATTATTTAATATAAATTAAATAATAATTAATTAATTATTTAACCTATTCATTATTTAATCTTAATTAAATAATAAATAGTTAGTTTAATAACACTAATTATATTTAATTATTACCTAGTAATAATTAAATGGTAAATTACACTTTAAACCACATTTGATTAGTTCAATAATCAATTAGTGGCATTAAAAATTTATTAGTTCGTAATTTTAAATGATTTAAAAGGGTTTAAACCATTAATTACACTAATAATTACTTAATTACACCGAAAAATTCCAAACTAAATATTATAATTTTTTTTATCATTTTAGAAAAAAATTGGTCCAAGACTCGACCCAAGAACCTGCCGGAAAATTAGTGAACCGTATCCCGGAAGTTACCTACCGGTTCACCAGAAAAAAACTAGCACGAATTTTGAGTAATTTCCAGAAATTTTCAGATTTGGGGTTCTTCACTAAAACTTGAATAAAATGAAATCTACTACTTCGATTGACGTCTAGTCGGTCCCGTTATATTCGTATGCAAATTTGGACATGTTTTGGTTACTGAAAATGGCCAAAAACCGGATTGTTTTGCGCAATCCTTTAACAGTGAGGTGGTTTAGAAAAAAAATTAATATGTTGCTCTTTTTAAAACATTTTTACATGCTTCAAAAGGGATTTTATTCTTAACTTACATATCTAGCATACCAAGAAAAAAATCACAAAAATTATTAGTAAGTTTCAAAATGAAAAACTTCAATCACACATTACGATTAAGTTTTTCGAAAAAATATTTTTTCATGTATTTTATTAAACTTTTCAACATAAACACATACCATTACACATGTTAAAACCTATTTATTTCTATATCTACCAGTCTAGTATGCTTCTAGCGTATCTAACATAAAAATACACAAAGCATACAAGATTAGAGTTTTTTTCTTATGATTTTGAACATAGTTTTCTTTTCTTTCCTTTTTGATCAACTTTTGAACACCAAAAAATGTAAGATCCAAACATGATACACTAGAAAACAAGTAAATCAAGAGTTTTGGAAGTTCAAGAGCATATGTTCTTTATTTTGTTAAACCAACAAAAGACATGAAACTAAAGTTTGGGATTTAATGTTTTTACTTTGATCTAAAGGCACACCTTCTAGTCTTTTCAAAGTAAGAGATATAGTTTGAAGGCATAAGCAAAAATTCTCCTCCTTTTTCTCTCTTACAATACCCGAACCTCACCCTCCCTTTTTCTCTTTCTTTATTTTTTCTTTCTTTTGTTCTTAGCTTTTGGAGAGTAAATAAAAGTTTTATTTTGGGTAAATAGTTGGGGTATATATAGATGATAAAAGATGTATATATATATCACCTATATATATATATTTATATATATAAATCTGCCATCTTCTCTTATTTGTCAAATGCTATGGATTTCTTATTTAATGGGTGCATAGTTGTTCAACAACTCTTGACAATTGGAGAAGTAAAATGATTAAATCATGTGCTTCTTTTTCTCCTTAGAGTACGCCGGATACATGCCCCCATTTCGGCCGCTTTTGATTTAATTCTAGAGTAATGCTACAGACACAAACTATTTTATAAATATTTTACAAACTGCTGATGTTACATACTACACCTCAGTATATTGATCAATAAATTGTTTCAATGTAGTCTTTAGCCCCCACACAATATGCTGAGGTGGTATATGCCACATCAGCAGTTTGTAAAATATTTGTAAAATAATTTGTATCTCTAGCATTATTTTTAATTCTAATTTGCTTTATTTAGCTTATCAAATGACTTAAAGGTCCCTCCATATTTGGGCCAAGTTTGGGCCATTGAATTTAATGTTTGGGCTTTTAAATTAATTATTTTGGGTATTGCTAACTAACATGGTCCAATACTTCAATTTTTATCTTACCCTAATCATTTAATTAGGTTTTTCCATTCCACTCAATTTGAAATTTAAATCATTACTTATGTACATTTAATTTTTATAACTCAATTAGACTTGCTTTATTAAGTTATAAAATTAGTTAATTGAGATGTTTAAAATAAATCTTTTAGGGCTAGTATATATCTTAAATACTAGTATTCTTCAATACCATAACCCTTAGGTTATTTAATTTCCATACCTAATGTATAATTAGGTTATGTAACTTTTCTTTTAATTCTCTTTATATAATTCATGTACATATATATACATATTTAGAATATATATATTTATTTAATCATAAACATTTTCCACATAAATAATAACATATTTATTCACTATATCTTACAAAGTTTTCAATATCATTAATATTTAATTACCGTGTGACTTAAAATTCTTGGTTATTACAAACCACCAATAAAAAATAAAAATACATAAACTTAAAGGAGATTGGTTCTAGGGTTTTACCTTCTTATTCTTACTTGACTTAAACTTTGATGAAGTTGTTTAGTTTACTTTCCCTTCTTGCTTCACAAATTTAAGTCTCTCTCTTCTCTCTTAATATGTGTATAGTTTCTTTTCTAATTAATTTGGTGAATTGGTAAGGATTATGAATATAATAGCTTGCTATTTATAGGTAAACCAAGAGTTAGGGCATAAGGGCCATTAAGATAACTTTGTTAGAGTTCATGAGTTGGTCACGTAAGTTTGGTCTTGTTTATATAGTTAATCCCCTCAATCTTCTAACATATTACTAACACATCCCTCATCATCTAATACTAACTAACCATAGTCGAGTGAAAATGATCAAAGGATAGACTTTTGGGATTACGGCATTAACGGTTGCTTAAATGAGAGCAAAACTTACCATTTTTATGGTAAGTTTTGCCTCCTCCTTGTCCCCTTCCCTCATGTGGCCGGTTCTCCCCTCCTTGGCCCCTCATTTGACTTTCATTTCATCTTCATTTCATTTACAATTACAAACTTGGAGAATACTCAAGCTCCTACCTTTGACCAATTTTGACTTAAACCAAATTAGACTTAGTTTTGACCTTCTATTTGGGCTTCCAACACATTTAGCTTGGGCCTTGACTAACTTATTCTTGAGCCTCCTACATTACTTCTGTTGGGTTCCCAATTGACAAAGCCCAAATATTTGACAATTAAATTGGTTCTCGATTAGATTTCGCAATTCGTTCGATTAGCCGAAAAATCAATTTTTTCGGTCATACGCGTGTAAATGTTATTAGAAATTATGTTTTTTCTTTAATATATAAACGACATGACGTAATTCGAAAAGTCAAAAAAACGTAAAAGTGTTTTTAATGTGAATAATATTTTTACGTCTTTTCTTATTTTTTTTACGAATCCTTAATTCATATATTCTAACATGTAAATATAATTTAAGTCATAATACGACCTTTAAACACACAAAACAGAATAATATTCATAAAAATTCATTTTATTAAATAATATTCATAAACCTAATTATAAGGCTAAACAACATTCAGTTTCATTACAGTCCAACTATTGATTGAGCACTTAATACAAGCATGAAGATTTGTTATACTAATCATGCCAAAAATCTAAAGAAAAAAATATGTAAACTTCACTGATGGTTGATATAATGATTTAAAACACCTGCTTAGTGTGTGGAGAGTTTTTGTATAGATACCAATATGTTTATGAAAATAAGAAAGAAGACACTACAAGAAGTGGGGAACATATAAAACCTTTCCCCTAAAAAAATTCCAAACGAAATAAGATTTAATAATATATCTCTTTTGATTGTAAACGTTGATATATATATATATATATATATATATATATATATATATATATATCCAATTGAAGCTTGAGAAGCTAAAAGATATATCAAGGTTCAACATATATATAACTTCATTTCACGATTGACATGCCACAATTTCTCACTAACTTGCATTATGGATGTTCTTCATTCTACCACACAAACTTCCTACCAAACTATGGGATTAAAATATCCCTATAGCTATTGACGAGTGTCAAATATTCATTTATTTTGATTCCTTTATACGTAGTTCATTACATATTTTGATGTTAAAACGAGTTTGATAAGGTTATTTATTAATTCCAAATAATAATAGAGCTTAAGTGTTGAAACGGGACTATTTGGAGCTGATTACATGAAAATGAAGCAAAGTTGGAAAACAGACCAATTAATCTGCCCCGACGGGTTTGTTGGCCCAAAAAAGTCCGCCTTGACGGAATAGCCTCTGGAAATCTTCGCCCCAGTGAGTCCAGTGTCCGCTCTGGCCCACTCCTCTTTGTTCAAGTCCACCCCAACAGATTCAGTAAGAACAAAATATCCGCCCCGACAGATTCTTCAAGAAAAGTTGGAAATTTTCTATTTTTAGCAGTTAATTTGGAGGCTTCAAAACTGATTTGGATTGCGATTTCTTATGGATTTAGAACTTTATTTAGACATTATAAATGCATGTAAGACTCATTATTATGGGGACATTACATTTTATCTTCTACATTGGATTCAAACCCTAGTTTTAGAGAATCAAGGCATGTCAGGCTAATATTTTCAATTCAATTCTGAAGGGATGTTGAACCTTATTCATAAATAACGGTTTGATCAAGTTTACTTTATTTATTCCTTCATGTGTGAGATTTATTCAGATTATCTACATAAACTTCTTGTATGCTATTCAATTTACTAATTTGGTTTCTATAGGATTAAATTAGTGAATTGATATCATCTGCTAGATTAAGATATATATTAAGCAACTGATGTATATCTGATCCTAGTTGTGTAATGGTTGCTTGGAATAACCTAATTCTCATTCTTCATGCTTTTATTGTATTAAATCTAGACTGATAGTTCTAGGTTATATGATAGTTAGGATCTATTTGAGGCGAACATTACATTAGATTTACATAAGGAGAATTTCGGATAATTAACGATCACAGTTATCTAGGGTTATTAATCTCATTGAAAGGTAAATACTGTAAAACTTCATTACTCCATGATTGTGAAAAGGTGATACTGAACTGAAGAATTGAAACTTTTTAAATCATTGTTATTTCTTATCAGTTTATTATTGCTAATTTAGTTAAAATTCAAAACCCCCTTCTCTTAGAAATAATAGGATAAATACAAAACAATACACTCCTTGTGGGATCGACCTTTGGTTGTTACTAAACTAATACTTGTGTTATTAGAGTTGAAGTAAAGTTTAATTTTGGAGTGCTAAACGACAACTCTCAAATATTGGCGCCGTTGCCGGGGAGTGTTATTTATTTTTATTTATTTTTTGTTTTCTTTTTTTATATTTTTGTTTATGCCTCGATCTTGTCACTCTCTTGATTTGAAATTTGAACCAGAAATAGAGAGAACCGCACGCAGGCTTAGGAAGGAAGCTCAGACATCCCAAAGTACAATTGCAAATTCCGACGAAGCTCCATCCCCATGCCTCAACATCGCCCTCGAGCTAATTTCAAACCATTCCTCCAGCGAATTGGAAGAAGAGATAGCGGTGCTGAATAATAACATGACTTTAAAGGAGTATTCTACTTCTAATCTCACTCAACAACCATTGTCCATTGAATATCCTACTTTAAATGCTGCATTTGAACTAAAATATGTATTAATTCATCTTTTGTTTACTTTCCGTGGTCTCACGGGTGAAGATTCTTACAAGAACTTGAAGGAGTTTCATGTAGTGTGCTCAACCATAAAGCCATACGGAATTATGGAGGAACAGATAAAACTTAAAGCTTTCCCATTTTCACTGCCGAATTTAGAGAAAGATTGGTTGTACTATCTCCCCTCGGGATCGATACAATCCTGGAATGACATGAAAAGGTTGTTTTTGGAGAAGTAATCTTTTGCTTCAAGAGTGGCTAACATACGGAAGGAAATTTTTGGAATCCGACAGTTCAGCGGTGAAACATTGTATGAATATTGGGAGAGGTTCAAAAAGCTTTGCTCCAGCTGTCCACCCCATCAGATTGACGATCAACACCTTATCTAATATTTCTATAAGGGACTTATTCCTATGGGTAGAAGTATGATCAATACTGCTAGTGGAAGAGCATTGATAGACAAATTAAAATACGAGAGGCTGCTAAGAATCTGATTGCAAACATGGCTACGAACTCACAACAATACGGAACCAGGAATGATCATCCAACACAAAGGGTAAGTGAGGTAATTAAGCACAAGTAATTTAGAGCAACAAATTTCTGACTTAACTGTTGTGGTGAAACAATTAGCAATAGGAAATTTATCGGTTGCAAAACCTTGCGGACTATGTTTAATGGCAGGGCACACCACAGATTCATGCCCAACATTGCAAGAAGATGAAATTTCACAGCAAGCCAATGCAGTGGGAAATTACCAGGCACAATCGCAGAGAAAGTATGACACTTATTCCAATACTTACAATCTAGGATAGAGGGATAATCCCAATTTGAGTTATGAGGGTGCTAGGACATAAGCTCAAGGTTTCTACCAAAGTAAACAACAGAGTTTTCAGCCAACTCAGGCACAATACCCACCCAGGCACAATACCCACCCAAACTGGTAGCACCGGCAAATTTTGGAACATCCTTGGAGGACTTGTTCAAAGCCTTCATGAATTAGACACAACCATTTCAACAAGAGACAAGAAATTCCATCCACAATTTAGAGAATCAAATGAGCCACCTAGCTACTACAGTGGGTCGATTGGACTCTCAAGGTTCAAGACAACTACCATATCAAAGTGTTGTCAATCTAAAGGAAAATACCAGTTCCATAAATTTGTGGAGTGGAAAACAAATGGAGACACCTACAACCACTGTTGAGTTTGAGAAAGAACAAGTTAAGGAGAAAACTGAAATATCAAAGGTACAACCTAACCCTCCTTGGCAACATAAGAATATTCCTCTACCCTTTCCCCCTAGGAATTCTAGAACTTCAAAGAAAGATGAACAAGAAAAGGAAATCCTAGAAACTTTTAAGAAAGTAGAAGTGAATATCCCATTGCTTGATGCAATTAAACAGGTGTGAAGTTATGCAAAGTTTTTAAAGAATTATGCACTAACAAGAGAAAACTAAAAAATGATGAAAAAGTCACAGTTGGAAAAAATGTATCAACTGTTCTTCAAAGAAAAATGCCCCTAAATGTAAAGACCCAAGCATGTTCACAATTCCATGTAAGATATGAAACACCCGATTTGAAAAGGACATGCTAGATTTAGGAGCTTCGATTAATGTGATGCCATTATCTATATATACTTCTTTAAATCTAGGCCCTTTGAAAAATACTGGTGTGATTATCCAATTGGCTGATCGTAACAGTTATCCCCAAGGGGTAATTAAAGATGTTTTAGTGCAGGTGAACGAACTAATCTTTCATGCAAATTTTTACATTGTGGACATAGGGGATGATACATCATCAAACCCCTCTCACATTTTTTTAGGAAGGTCATTCTTAAAAATAGTGAGGACCATGATTGATGTGCACAATGGGACCTTAACAATGGAATTTGATGGAGAAAAAAATTCAGTTTAATATATATGATGTCATGAGGTACCTCAGTGATATTAGCCAGGTTTTTGCTATTGATGTATGTGACTCATTAGTGCAGGAAACTTTTGAACAACTTCATTGGGAAAGCTTGGAGGTTGCTATTTCCAGCAGTTTGGACATGGACATGGAATATAAGATTGAACGAAATCAAGAGTTGGAGGAAATTGTGGCTGCACTACACTCATTACCAAAATTTTCAGATAAGTATGTAGTTCATTCAATTCAATTACTTGTTTCTCATCAAAAGTTATTACCATCTGTTGTGCAAGCTCCAACCCTAGAATTGAAACATTTACCTACAAACTTGAAATATGCATATTTGGGGACTAATGATACATTGCTTCTGATTATTTCTAGTAATCTAACCAAAGTGCAGGAAGAAAAGTTGCTGAAAGTCCTAAGGGACCATATCATAGTTTTGGTTGGACAATATCATACATTAAAGGAATTAGTCCCTCAATGTACATGCATCAGATTTTTTTAGATGAAGAAGTGAAGCCCACGAGGGATACACAAAGAAGATTGAACCCACCAATGATGGAGGTAGTGAAGAAAGAGGTTATAAAACTGCTTAATGCAGGTATAATCTACCCCATCTCTGATAGTCAATGGGTGAGTCCAGTATAGGTAGTTCCAAAGAAATTCGGAATCACAATTGTCAAGAATTGTAATAATGAGTTAGTGCCCACAAAGATGCAAACATGATGGAGAGTGTGCATTGACTACGAGAAATTAATGTTGTAACCAGAAAAGATCACTTTTTTCTTCCTTTTATTGATCAAATGCTCAAGAGATTAGCTAGGCATACTTATTATTACTTTTTAGATGGTTTTTTATGTTATAACCAAATTATGATTGCACTTGAGGACCAAGAAAAGACCACATTCACATGTCTCTTTGGTACATGTTTCTATCAACGGATGTCTTTTGGGCTTTGTAATGCCCTAGGTACTTTTAAAAGATGCATGCTAAGCATTTTTTCTAATCTTTTAGAAAATTACATTGAGGTCTTTATGGATGATTCACAATACATGGTGATTCTTTGGATGCATGCCTGGATAATTTGACTCGTGTTTTGGATAGATGTTTGGAAACTAATCTTGTTCTAAATTGGGAACAATGTCATTTTATGGTAGAACAAGGAATAGTACTTGGTCATGTTGTGTCATCTAATGGTTTAGAAGTTGTTAAAGCAAAAATAGATGTTATATTTGTATTACCTTACCCCGTCAGTGTGCGCGAGATTCGTTCTTTTCTTGGACATACAAGATTTTATCGTAGATTTATCAAGGATTTTTGAAAGATAGCATTGCCCCTGTGTAAGTTGCTACAAAAGGATGTGGAATTTCAATTTGATGATGAATGCAAGGAGGCTTTTGATACTTTAAAGAAATTTTTGTCCTCAACCTCTAAATTGGAAGTTTCCATTTGAGATCATGTGTGATGCAAGTAACTATGCCGTAAGAATAATTTTGGGCCAAATGATTGACAAAGTTGTTCATGCCATTTACTATGCTTCTAGAACTTTGAATGCGACTCAGATAAATTATTCCACAATTGAAAAGAACTTTAATCTGTGGTTTTTGATTTAGATAAATTTTGTTCATATCTACTTGTCACTAAAATTGTGGTTTATTTTGACGATGTTACTCTCAGGTATTTGCTTAACAAGAAGGATTCAAAACCTAGAATCATCAGATGGATCTTGCTACTGTAAGAATTCGACTTGGAGATCAAAGATAAAAATAGAGCGGATAACTTGGTGGCGGATCATTTGAGTAGAATCCTTTATAAGGAGGAAGAAACATGCACTACCATTACAAGATATGTTTCCGGATGAGCATCTACTTTCCATTGTCAATATAACTCCCTGGTATGCAAATATTGCGAATTATTTGGTGAGTGCATATTTAACAAATGAGTTTTCCAAATCTCAAAAAGAAAAGCTTAGGAGTGATGCAAAATATCATGTATGGGATGACCCATATATATTTGTGGAAATTTTGTTCTGATCAGATATTTAGATGCTGTGTACCTGATAATGAGTTCCATTCTATTCTAGCTTTCTGTCACTCTTATGCTTGTGGAGGTTATTTAAGACCTAAAGGAACAACACATAAGTTTTTAGAATGTGGTTACTTTTGGCCGTTAATCTTTAAAGACTCGTATCTCTTTTGTAAATCATGTGAAAATTGTCAAAGAACAAGAAATATATCACATAGACATTAAATGCCTCAAAACCTTATTCTAATTGTTGAAATTTTTGATATTTGGGGTATTGATTTTATTGGACCTTTTCCTGCATCTTTTCGTAATATTTAAATTCTTTTGGCTGTTGATTATGTTTCGAAATGGTTGGAAACTAAAGCCACCACCAGGACTGATGACTCTAAAGGTGTTGCAAAATTTGTCAAATCTAACATATTTTTCACGTTTGGAACTCCTAAAGAAATTATCAACGATATAGGAACACACTTTTGCAACCGGATGCTAGCCGCACTTCTCAAGAAATATAATGTGATGTATAAGTTTTCTACATCTTATCATCCACAAAGTAATGGGCAGGCTGAGGTATCCAACCGTGAGGTGAAGTCCATTCTGGAGAAGGTCAAAGCCAAGAAGAAAAGATTGGATTCTACATTCAAAAGATGCACTTTGGGTATATAGGATGACATACAAAACTCCTATTGGTATGTCACCTTATAGGCTAGTTTTTAGGAAACCCTGTCATTTACCTGTGGTGTTGGAACACAAACTTTATGGGCTATCAAACAGTATAATATGAAATTGGATCAAGCTGGAGTCTATAGAAAGTTATAGTTACAAGAACTTGAGAAGTTGGGGAATGAATCATACGAGATTTTTAAACTGTACAAGGTAAAGACAAAAGCTTTCTATGATAAACAGATTTTGAGGAAAACGTTCACTGTGGAACAAAGAGTTCTTCTTTATAATTCACGGATGAAATTGTTTCCAGGTAAGTTGCGTTCTCGATGGGAGGGTCCATTTGTTGTTACTAATGTGTTTCCTCATGGTGTTATAGATATACAAAATCCAAAAATAAGGAATACATATTCAAGGTGAATGGACATAGGTTGAAGTCATTCTTCGATAATAGTCAGGTTGAGGAGGTTGAGATGTTGAAGTTGGTGGATCCGACCGAAGATTGATTGCGAGGATTGATGTCGAGCTAACGACGTTAAACGCAGCTGCTTGGGAGCCAACCCAAGAACTCATTTTTGATTTTTCTATCCATTTATTTATTTTAGTTTGATAATTGCATGACTAGTTAGTAGTTATTATTTTTTTTTTGCATGATTTTCTTACGTTGGAGTATGGGGGGAGATTTAGGTAGTTTTTATTTATTTTTATTTTTATTTTTAGGGAAACAGATCCAATTTTGATGAGAAGTTGAATTTTTTTGGCTTTGATTTCATTATTCTATTTGACTAAGTGTTTAAAAGGTTAAAAGTCACGGATTGAAAATTAATGCTAAATTTCAGAATCTGTTTAATGCTTAATTGATTAATAAATGATGAAAACTAAGCCATGATCTATAGTATTTATTTGAATTGAATTTGTGATACATGAATACTTTAATATGAGAAGCATGCTTATTTGGCAAAGTTATTTGTGGAGTTGTCTATCTGCAATGATTTCATGATTTAGAAATATTTAACCTGCTTATGTTGTTGTAGAACCATGTGGAGAAATGATTGGAAAAAAAAGGAAAAATATGATGGAAAATCTGCTTCAATGTCCATTATACGAATTAACTAGGTATCCAAGTCTCAGGAAGCATCGATATTCATGCTAAAAAGTGTGGTGGATAAAAGCAACCGGACTAGTCAACTTTTGTGGCCTTTGTTACTTGAATAAGTAAGCACTAGGGGTGTCTCTACACCCAGTGTTTTAAGACCATCCAGTTTAGGAGTCATTGGTGGAAAGTTCGTTACATGGGTAACTCTGAAAAGCCTAAGAAAAAGAGACATTGCACATGTCAAGAAAGAAAGGAGTATGAGAAAAGCATTCATTTGTGGTATAAAGAAGGTTCTTTGGAAAGAAAATAAAAAGTACAAAAAAATTTGTTCTGAGTTGTGAGTCAGTGTGTGTAGTTTTTGTTCCATGATAACTAAGTTGGGTAAGTATGTGGATTGTGGGATAGCTACTTATGTGGATACAGTTCAATTTGATGAAATTCATTAGTGAAATACTAGGGTTATTAGTTGTGAATTGATCAATGAGGTGCTAAATTAAGTTTCTGTTAATGAGCATTGATATTCTTGATTTGTAACTTGAACTTTTGATACTATGGTTGAATAGAAATCTGTGAATGCTAGTATAACCTTTGTTTTGGTTTACACGAGGGCGTGTAAAGACCAAGTGTGGGGAAATTTGACGAGTGTCTAATATTCATATGTTCTGATTCCTTTATGCGTAGTTCATTACATGTTTTGATGTTAACACAAGCTTGATAAGGTTATTTATGAATTTCAAGTAATAATGGAGCTTAAGTGTTGAAACAGGATGGTTTGGAGCTGATTACATGAAAAGGAAGCAAAGTTGAAAAATAGAACAATCTGGCCCCGACGAGTTTGTTGGCCCTAGAAAGTCCGCTTACGTGAATAGCCTTTGAAATCTTAAGCCCGGCGAGTTCGATGTATGCCCCACCCAACTCTTCTCTCTCGTCCCAAGTCCGCCCAAAGAAACTCAAGAAGAACAAAATATCCGCATGACCAAATGATTTGTCGAGAAAAGTTGGAAATTTTCTATTTTTGGCAGTTAATTTGGAGACTTCTAAACTGATTTGGATTGTGATTTCTTATGAATTTAGGACTTTGTTTAGACATTATAAATGCATGTAAAACTCATTATATATTATGGAGACATCACCTTCTGTCTTCTACATTGGATTCAAACCCTAGCTTTGGAGAATCAAGGCATGTCAGGCTAATATTTTCAATTCAGTTTTGAAGGGATGTTGAACCTTATTCATAATTAATGGGTTGATCAAGTTTACTTTATTTACTCCATGTGTGAGATTTATTCTGATTATGTACATAAACTTCATGTATTCTATTCAATTTACTAATTTGGTTTCTGCATGATTAAATTAGTGAATTGAAATCATCTGCTAGATTAAGATATATATTAAGCAAATGATGTATATATGACCATAAGTAGCAATTAATGATACTTGATTGTGGACAAGCTTCTGGATATTATTAAGATTTTCAGAAGACAAGTTAAATAATTCCTGATTGTGTAATTATTGCTTGGAATAACTTAATTCTCATTTTTTATGATTCTATAGTATTAAATCTAGACCGATAGTTCTAGGTTATATGATAGTTAGGATATATATATATTTGAGGCGATCGTCACATTAGATTTACACATAAGGAGAATTTCAGATAATTAGCGATTGCGGTTATCTAGGATTATTAATCTCATTGAAAAGTAAATAATGTAAAACTTGATTACTCCATGATTGTAAAAAGGTGATACTCAACTGAAGAACTGAAATTTTTTAAATCATTGTTATTTTTTATCAGTTTATTATTGTTAATTTAGTTAAACAATTCAAAACCCCCTTCTCTTGGAAACAATAGGATAAATACAAAACAATACACTCCACGTAGGATGGACCTTTACTTGTTACTATACTAATACTTGTGTTAATAGAATAGAAGTAAGGTTTAATTTTAGAGTGCTAAACGAGAGCTCCCAGTTATCCTTACCATAATATGGATCTAAGATATAGCCAGGTAGAAACAACTTTTCAAATTAACATGGATAAAAAAGTTTCACAGGTGAGTCTTTGATTAAAAACAAGTTAAAATTGGAAGATCAGTGACCTATATATACCACTGATTTATAAACTAAAGCCTTCAATTAGAAATAGAACGTGAGTGATTAGTTTATTCAAAACTAAAACATATTTATTTTAAAAATTGTTTTGCTCATTTATTTTAATTTGGAACGAAATTAAACTAAAATCTTTATATTGTATATTTTGGAACGGATGTATAGTATCATGTAATGTAAAAACAAGAGAAAAACTTAACAAAATGAAGAATTACCTTCTTGCAGCTGCACCAAAATACTTCATCCTTCACCATGCATATGGCCAAACCAATGAATCGACATATCCAGCCGAGGTAACGATGTACTGATCAAAAATGGACAAGATTGTGCGAATAGTTCCATTCTGGATATTGTAGCTAATCAAGTCTGATGTATTTGCCACCAGCATAACTTCTTGATCATTTATGAAGTATAAGGGCACAATTTTACTGAAAAGTGTTTCTGAGACTGAGACTGCAAATAGCATTGTCCAGGAATCCTTAACACCATATTCTCTCATAACCCAAACTTGACATTCCTCTTCATAAAATCTAACCAGACAAAGCATTCCTCCAAAAACCCCCAAATTCCCAAAACTAGAATCCTTATCTAACCAATTAGGTTTTGGGATTTCCTTGAATGTCTCCCCAGCCACATCAAAATAGATTATTACATAGTTTTTGAGCTCCTTAGGATCATCCCGAGTCACCAAGTAATGTGGCGCTCCCTTCACATTCACCCCTTGTCCATCCAGAAATATCTTATAGGGGAATTCATCTATCTTACTCCAACTATCGGTTTTACAATTGTAGACCTTAACGTTGGTTCTATCATAATTGTGTGGTAAAAAACTTTCTGGCTTAGACAAATAAGATTTGGAACTCGTGAGACGGATGACCCTAAGCACCTTATACTCTTCGTTCCTCGGATCATACCCTATTCCATAAAGTCTACAGCAATCATTAATCTTTAATTGCCCTAAAATTTTCTTGAACAACCCCGTGCTAGGGTTCCACAAGAAATGCCCCCCTTCCCCGGCTCCAAAAAGTAACAACCCGTGAAATGAAGCTAAGAAATCAATATTTTTTTGGCGAGGTGCAAAGGGTAAGTGCATTGCAACGATATCAAGAGTCTTGGTAGTGAACGAAGGTTATGTATGGTAGGGAGCAGGAAGATGATCCCTTGCTGAAGAAAATGTGCCTTTTGGAGGTTAGATTGTTTGGTTCTTCTGCTATTTTGAGGTGGGCTTGAGCTAAATATGGGTTCGAAATGATTTGTGACCAATTTTTGGAGACTAACTTCAATTCGAGTAGTGATTTCACTCGAGATTTTCTTTTTAGTATATGGACTATTAAGTCTAATGGGAGCTGAGACAAATCAAGATCAGTAATCTCACCCATTGTGTTGGATTCTTCGGGGCTAAGCTCATCAAGATCTTCGATCAGAACCATTTTCTGAAATTTTTACACAAGTTAATTAGTTCGATCTAGCTATAAATGATTATATGTAGGAAATTGATTTATTGCTAGCACTGTTTATGAGAATTTTCTAGTCAGCGCAACGGCCGAAGCTGTTCTAGCTGGAAAACCCTCAAAACGAGCCCTAATTGTGGATCTATGCCCTCGTAAATGCATATATGTATATATAAGTTTTGCATGCAAATGTAATTGAAGATTTAACAGCTATTAGATTGATAGAGAAGTTACCGAGGTGATTGATGGATTGAAATGCAGAGATCTTGGAATTCTAAGACGATCGGAGAAACCTAGACTGTGCCGTCATTCATTTCATTTGGAGTAGGTTTATACTGATTGATGTTATGCTATATATATTTCTGTGCAATATATATCTTGTGTCGGAACTCGGAAGCAAAGCAAGTAACGCAAGTACGATAGGTTCTAAACACGTGAAACCCACGTGTTCATAGAAGGGAAATTGTAGTATTACCTTTTTTTAAAAAATAAATGTATTGTATTGAATTGTTTTTTTTTTTAGACTTCAATATAAATTACTACCCTAAACTATAAGCCATATTCCACTTCGGTGATTCACCTTTCAATTTTGTCAATTAGATGATTAAACTATCAATTTTTTCAATTGGACCAATTGAGACATACCACGTCGAAATTAACGGCGTGGCTAATTATGTGGGCCTTAAGAAGCTTATGTGGCAAAAAAACTATTTTTTAATTATTAAATAAATAACACTGTTTAAACAAAGGGCAAAATAGTCAAAACCTAAATTAACATTTCTAATTAAAATAAAACAAACATATATCAGCCTTTAGTCAAATAAAATGTGACGCCCCCAAAATAGGTATACAACACCCATTCTAAGTCGCCAAATATATACGTGGTACAGAAAGCAAACTACAACTTCAATAATACAATTGTCGTGCAAAATACGACAATACATACTGTGAGTTTAAATACAAATATTGTCTTCTAGACAATATCCACACCCAAATAAGTCTTCATTACAATTATTTATACACTATTTTACAGAAATAGTGAGGACTGCTAAAACATCTTTTTAGAACCAATATTACTCCATACCTCGACTCGATCCTGCTATGTTCTCACCTCCTGAGAAGAAAAATGGAACAAAAAGGAAAAGGGTGAGCTCAACTAGTCCAAAAAGAATATTATGACTAAGATAATATACAACAAATTATCATTAGTCTTCAATGGAGAAAAAATCGATAGAATATAATGAGACAACAAGTTTTAGATCAACAAATACAATGAGCAAGAATCCATTAGAAGAGTCACGTGAGAATGAATTCTACTATCTTCTAAGATTTAAGAGTCCATCATCAATATTTTATCCTGTAACATCAATCAATATACATCTTTTAATCAAATATTCATCTTTGCACTACGGTGCCAAAGATATTCATCAAGTATCACCGGGTTAATGTGTTCATCTCAACACACGCATTCACCTTTGCATTCACGGCCAAAGATATTTATTAATCATTCATCTTTGCACTGAAGCCAAAGATATTCGATAATATCATCATTTAGGATGAGGATGATGAAAAATATTTTAAAAAAAGCGAATCCAGGTGAGACGGAAAGAACAAATATTAGGGATTCGTATAACAGTTTATCCAAGATCAATAATACTCCATAATAACCAATTTTTAAGCAGAATTCAAAAATAAAGATCAAAACATGGATACAATCAAAGATAGTAACCATAATAGACATCTTGGATAAAAAGGAAAATTTTTATTTTTAAATTGAATAGTGTAATATGATTCGTGAATAATTATCGTATCGTGAATAGTAATGCCGACACAAAAAGTTCCAAAGTTGATTAAAAAATTCAGATCAATACTACGCCATAATGATATTGAAAGAAATAATATCATATATGAAGAAAATAACATCCCTTACCTCAAAATAACGGTACTTCTGATCGAAATATCGAATAGAAAGTCGAAGGAAACTTGTCTTAACAAAGAACTCTCAAAGTATCAAAATACTCACAAAAATACGCTCGATAATCTAGAGAGAAAGAAAACTTGTTTACGGTGTGATTTTCAATTCTAACCTAAGCGTCTATTTATAGGAAAATGCTTTAGAAACGCAATAGGAGACTAAAATAATAAAATATTATTATTTTAAACCAAAATTCTCGCACCTCAATTGATTCAAAGCATGCCCGCCATCATGGAAAAAAATAGCAGCCCATGTGTATTCAACACCAACCAAAAAGTGGGTCCCACCCATAAATTTAATCAAAATTATTTTATTTTCTGAAACTTCAATAATTCATAGAAAATAGCCCGCTTAATGTAAAAAATACTTTAATTTTATCTCCATTCTTTCAAATCAATTCTCTACAACTTTGTAGCTTTGAGTTTTTCTAAATTCCAAACAAAAAATATTTGAAATCCACAAATGGGTGATTTTTAATACTTCCCTTCCGATAAAATACTGATAAAACACCTCAGCATTAATTCCTTTATTTATAACCACATAAAATAAATAAATCCATCATTTATATCCACATCAAATAAATATTTTCTTATCATATAAATCAATAATTAATTATTCACAAATAATATTACAGAATCACACTTATGACAACCAGGCAGTTCCCAGGAAAGAAGGGGCTTTTCAATAAGGATTTCTCCTTACTGGCGCGCAATTAGGTGATCAAACCTCTTCTTAGACAGAACTTTCTAGACATTGCCAATAATGCTATCTAATAATATTATTCAAATAATATGAATTATTGATATGATAATGGGAAATCTTGTCAAATGACAATTATTAAAACAACAATAATATAAACTATCAACGCAAAGAATTATTGAATCAATAAAATAAAATATTGAGCGAATAACTCACGTAACAATTATTGAGTAGTGCCTTCTTACGTGCGAATCAATAATTCAACAATCTTTATGTAAACGCCAGCGTATTCTTGTATTTTAACCACCGTGTAACCCAACAGTGTTAATAATAACAATTACGCCGTTATTCATAAAATTAATACTTTGTCGTTTTTTCTTCATCCAACAGGTTATTCCAGTTATGGGACCCACAATAATCGCTACTGGCAGAGTCATTTGATACTCCCGAAAAAAAAAGAATATTCCACGACCAAACGAATATTCCCTTTAACAACAATGAATATTTTATAACCACTTGCTTATTTTACAAAATTTGCACATTTCACCCATAACCAAAGCATTATATCAAATTAACACCTTATTAATTTAGAATAATGAATAGAGAAAAATCAATTTTATTTATAATAAGTTGGGGTCTTACATAAAATCTAAAATCATCAAAAACTCCTTTAGCCAAATATTGAAGAACACTCCTCCTTATCCTATTAGCATCCACAAAAACCCAGCCTGATTCAAGAAAAAACCCAGCCTGATAAACAATGGTGGCACTGATAATCTCAGAAAGAACACTCCTCCTTATCCTATTAGCATCCACAAAAACACTAGCCATGCATGTCTTCCATTTACGCCTCCACCGCCTCCCCAATCGCAATTTTCCCTTCCTCCGCCCTCCCTCCACATTTACCCCATTCCCTCCCCACCAAATCAATAAACCCCTTTGGGCATCACGTGCACGTGCCACCAAAGGTCTTAAACACAATTAGCCTCAACCCACGTTCAATCTCGTCGATTTGGTTCATTAAGCTTCTTTGACGGATTTGTTCCACGTCATCACAACATGCCATGGCTTATCTAAAAGCTCGAAAATTCCCAACACGAATTACACTTCCATCATCATCATATTCAAAGATTTCTTCATCATTGTCGTCCAAGATACGACCCCACACTGCTTGACGAGGTTGGGTGATGATTCCAACGATTGTAGCTAGAAAAATGGAGAGAAGCGCAACGCTGCTCACGGTGACGCCGTGGACCGGAATTAGCTGGAGGATGATTCCGGTGGCGATCGAGTACATTAATGAAGGCGATTAAGTGGCAAGTAGGTTGGGGTTTTTGTGGGTCGGGTTTTACAGGGACCGATCTTGGGGAAGCCGCTATTCTTTGAGGCTTTGATCGTGAGTCCATTTTGGGTTGGTGGAAAAGAAAACGAAGAGGATGAATTCAAACAGAGAAAAAGAAAACGAAGATGATGAAGTCACTTCCGTTGAGCTAGGGTTTATCGTTCGATTTGGGGAGTGCTAGTCTTGGTCGATCGATTGTAATGGTCTACCAGCTGATATATGTTTGTTTTATTTTAATTAGAAATGTTAATTTAGGTTTTGACTATTTTGCCCTTTGTTTGAACAAGGTTGTTTATTTAATAATTAAAAAATAGTTTTTTTGCCACATAAGCTTCTTAAGGCCCTTAAGATATAATTAATTACCACTTACAACAATTTTTGACGTGATATGTTCAATTCATTTAATCCAATTGAAAAAAATTGATAGTTTAATTATCTAATTGACAAAATTGAAAGGTGAATCACCGAAATGGAATATAGCATATAGTTTAGGGTACTAATTCATATTTAAGCCTTTTTTTTTTAATATCTAATATCTATAGTTTACAAAAGAGGGAAATTACAGTAAAGTATTATGGAATCCAAAATTCTTTGCCAAGGGATTAACGGTAATTTTTCTCTGGTTAGAAAGATTTTAGTGCGACAATATGTTAGTCTACACCAAAAATATTTTATAATAAATTGATATATTAACACAGTTTTTATTTTTCACCGAATATCATAATTTTGCTTCTTTTAAACATGAGAAAGAAAACGATTTATATCGTGTTTGTACACTAGCGCAATAATTACTTAAGAATTATGAAAAATGTTATCCAGTAACTATCAGAACAAAATAATTAATTTATTAGTGTCATTTGATATAAAAAGTATTTTACACGATTCTCTTATTAAAAAGTGGTATTTAATGATGTCGCTTCTCAACTTTAATCATAAAAAACAATTTTTTTTATAATAATAATAATAATAAACGTAATGGATATATAAAATTTATTTATATATTCAACTTGTGGAAATTTTATGATTCACAGTGTAATAATAATAAATAAATAAATAAAAGATGATCAGTAATATTTATTTGGACTATGGTTTTAGAAATATGTTATCCCAAATGTCAATCAAGTAATTAGGGTAGAAGAAATTGTTAAGACAAATTAAATCTAATCAAGGTATGCGGCGGATGTATATTATGAAATTATTTCGTTTCAGCCCGGTTGTATAATAGCTCTGAGGCCTGGTACGAAAAGACCCAACCCCAGTTACTACTTTTCTGACCCAATAAAATTAAAATAGTCCAATTCCTTTTCAGTAATAATTCTAATGAATCTGTTAAAATCCTTTACATTTTAATTATTAGAATAGATAATATAGCTTAATTTATATATATATATATATATATATATATATATATATATATATAAAATGTATGTGCTACTAGTATATTTAGTTTAGAAATTGGGAATTATATCTTCACAAGTTTCTCGCTTATTCACTCATATGAGAGAAGATCTTGCAAAAATATCAAAAATACTATTTTATACTATTTTATCTCATGACGGGAGATTAATAATCCTTTTAATAATCCTATAGACTATTTTTTGACATTTTTAAAACAATTTATGATGGATTATGTAATCACATGATAAATGTGAGATTAATACTCCCCCATTTTAAGCTATTAAATAATTTTATGGGACTAATAGTCCCTCGTCAAAAAAAATTAAGGGTTCTTTACACTACTATACAACAATTAAAAAGTAATTATAAAATTAGTGCATTCACAAAATAATTACAAAAAGAGTGTAACACAATAACCCCACTTTCAGCCGAAACTGAATCATCCAACCACTGATTAACCCTTTTAAGTTTCCCAATAAGACATGCAATTTGCGAGTCTCCTTCTCCTTTCCGCAATCCAAATACATCGTTTAGAGATGCATGCAAATAATTTAAGAACCATGATCCCGATAGTAAGAGCAGTTTTTCAACTAAAGTGGTTATTTGCGATAATCCATTTCCTATGGACTGCCCTTCCTTTTCAGTGGTTGTTTTCTTTGTGGTTGGAAGATGCTGCCTTGAATTATATGGTGACGTCTTCAATCTTGAACCTAATATAGGAGCTTCTTGGTTTTTAGGGCTTCACTTCTTATCAAGTGAATTGTTCTCCACCTCAGATTTTTTAAAGAAGTTTCTAGGACAACATAATGGCATTTTTCACCATTTAAGTTTCCACTCTTATTTTCCTTGGTAAACAAACCAAAATTTGAAAGGTTGGTCCCTACAGCAGCTTGCACCCAATAAGTGGCATTATTGTCCGTGAATTTTTTACACATTCACACTTGGTAACTATTTTGAACCCAAGAAAATAAATACATGTTACACTTGGTAACTGTTTTGAATTTTTTTTATGACTATTTGGTTACCCACAAAAATTAAAATGGTTACCTTTGTATGAAGGTTTGGCTACCAACTGCATCATATTCAAAATAATTTTATTTTTAAAAGTTTATTTATAAGTAACCAGGAGCTACATAAATGGGAACTCTTACATGACATTTCGGATACCATCTACACATGTTGAAGAAAAAAATTCAAATAACACGTGGAAATTGTTCTTAAATTTTTTATAATTAATTGGTAATCCAATAAAACTGAATTAGGTACCTTTGTATGAAGGTTTGGCTACCAACTACACTATGAAAAAAAAATGTACCAACGACGACCATTGTAGAACCCAATAAAACTGTTCATGGTTGCATATGTTGAAGAATTTAAGAACACGTAACACTTGGAAGCTGTTCTTAAATTTTTTATAATTAATTGGTAACTCAAACTGAATTGGTTACCTTTGTATGAAGGTTTGGTTACCAATTGCACTATGAAAAAAAAAGTACCGATGGCGATCATTGCAGAAACCAATAAAACTATTCATGGTTGCACATGTTGAAGAAAATAAATTCAGGTAACACTTGGAAACTGTTCTTAAATTCTTTTTTATAATTAATTGGTACGTAACCCAATAAATTAAAACTGAATTGGTTACCTTTGTATGAAGGTTTGACTACCAACTGCAATATGCAAAAAAAATGTACCAACGTCGAGTGCAGACGAGCGCCGACAAAGACGGAGAGCTCCCCATATATATATTAAGCAGAAAGTTATTTTTTAGTTCTAAATGATATTTAACTTACATACAAGACAAGATTTGGCCCACCTGTAAAAATCCAAACCGCTGAATAAGGCGCTAACTTGGGGGCCAGAACATCACATGGGTGGTGGTGATTAGTGACTGAGGTGGCATGCAAGACCCCAACTTTTATGAATAAAGATGAATTTTTTTTATAAATATCATTTTTGAATATTAAGGTGTGATTTTGTTATAGTATTATAGTTGTGGGTAATATTTATAAATTTTGCAAAGTAAGCAAGTTATTATATAATATTCGATTGGTTGGGGAATATTCGTTTTAATAGGGAATATTTGAACGACGGCACAATCATTGGTGGACCCCACAACGGAATTATTGTCGAAATGAGAAAATGACATAAATATCTTTTTATAAAAATAACGGCGAAAGTTTTACCGTTAATTCTTGAAATACCAGGTGGTAAAAGTACAATAATACGCGTGGTTGCATTGTAGCACACGATATTGATTATTGATGCTTACGTGAGAAGTCACTTAGTTTTGTTCAATTATTGCTACAGTAATTGCTGCATAGTATCTCACGTTATTTGATTCAATTAATGTCAATATTTTATATATTATTAAATCAATAATTGAGACGATACAGTTATTTATATTATTATTTGCATTATTGACGATGTCTAGAAAGTTCTGTCGAGGAAAGGGGTTTGGTCACCTAATTGCGGCGTCGATAGGAGAAAATCCTTGTCGGAAAAGCCCCTTCTTCACAGGAATGATCTGGTTGTTAAATATTGTGAATAATAATAATGATGAATAAATATTGTTGAAAATATTGAGGGGATTTTTATGAAGTATTTGTTGTAAATTTTGCCTATTATATGGACCCCCATTTACCCATTTCCAAAATAATCGATAAATTTTTTTTCGTTATAAGAGGTAGAGCCCACATGTGATGATGACATATGGGGCCCACAGAAGAAAAATGATTTTGGGAGGGGGGAAAGTCTTAAGGTTGTCACGGGAGGTTTGTATATATATATATATATATATAATTATATATTTTATTAGTTTTGTTTTTTATGAAAAATAGAATATATTATATTTTATTATGCGTAGTGCCTGCATAGTGTTTGCATAGTAAAATTATACGAAATCAAAAAAATTTCGTGACTTGTAACTGTGCAGTCCGTGATTTCCTTTTTTTAAATAATATCCCTTTCATTCTCCTATAAATAGGATGCTCAGTTAGAATTGAAAATCACACCAGAATCAGAGAATTCTTATTCTATAATATTGAGCGTATTTCTTTCGAGTTTTAGAAAGCTTTGAGCGTAGAAAACAGTGAAAGTTTTCTTCAAGAATATCCACGCTATACCAGTTGGAATACTCTTCTTTTCAAGGTTAGGGATGTTATTTTTGTTCAATATTCGTATGAAATAATATTTTCTTTCATACTCTGTAGTATGTAAGTAATATTATTTTATTTCATATTTCGAATTCTACACTCATTTTGTTAAAGTTTTGGCTTCTATACTCCATGAAATTAGTAGAATATCCTTGATATTTGAGCTTCATCCAGTATCTTTTCAAAGAAATGTTATTCTGAGCATTCTTGATAAGTTTTAACTTTTTCATACCGGAGTACTATTCACGGGTACTATTCCCGAAGTACTATTCACAAGGTACTATTCACTTGGGGTACTTATTCATGACAAAAATTAATTTCTTTTCGGTCCAAATCATTTTTGATACAATATTATTCTTGAATTTTACTCCACAAAGCAATATCATGCTGACAATTTGGACATTATTGAATTTTGGATAAATTAAATTATAAATCTTTAAAATTTATCATTTGCTTTCTTTTAATTAAATTCTTATATCATTGTCATCATCCTCATGCTTATATTATAATGAAAGTCATCTGTGGCCTGTAGTGCATAGATGGACTTGGTATGATTATGACTAGGGATTATTCGGTATAATCATGACCGTAATATTATAAATGATGTGGTAAAAGTCCTCATTGGCCCGTAGTGCATTGATGGACAGTTGTTGGCATGATTATGACCATTGATGAAAATACGAATATTCTTAGCCCGCAGTGCATGGATAATTTATGGTCATGATACTAATGAATATCCTTGGCCGTAGTGCAAGGATGATTCGATGATGTGGATTATTTATTAAGCTGAGTCTCAGCGATAAAATTGATGATAAACTTTTTAAATCATAAAAGATAGTAGATATCATGTTTTACTTGACTCTTCTAATGGATTGCTTGTTTCGCTGCAGTTAAACTTGATGTCTATTGTATTTTATCAGTTTAACACTGTTGAAGGCTAACGATAATTTATTCTGCATTATCTTAGTCATAATATTTCTTCTTGGGTTTGGTTGAGCTCACCCTTTGCTTTCATTGTTCTCTTTTAGGAAATGAGAGTATAAATTTGGGACTAGTCGGGGAGCGGGTGGCCGGTCCGAGATGTTTGCATTAGTAGTCCTCACTATTTTGTAAAATAGTGTGATAATAAATATATTGAGGACTTATTTTGAGTTAGAATACTGTCTAGAAGACAATATTTGTATTAAACTCACAGCTCATGTTGTATATTTAAGTTTGTATTTGTATTCTATACCATGTATTTGGCGACTTAGAATGGATGATGTATACTTATTTTGGGGGCGTCACATGGCAGGTGCCGATACAAGCTAGCTGGACCCCACATTTCCCCTTAACCAGTCATCCTCTTTCCCGGTTCTCTTTTTCCCCAATCCTTTTCATCCTCCCCCTCTCACAAACTCAAACCCAAACCCAAACCCAAAGAATCCCAAGAAAAGTAGTGTAATTAGATGTTATAAAAACTGTAGCATTGTGATTTCTCTCTCTAAAACTTGTATTTCTATCTTTTTCTCTCTCTGCGCGGCTCTCTTGAGCATAATTTCTTGAGTCGTCGCAGAGAGAGAAATTAAAGCTAACTTGTGAAAATTAAAGCTGATTTTAGAAAGAGAAAATGGAGATTTCTGACAAGTGGCAATGTGGGGTATAATAGACTTATGTACACCCAACTAAATGAAAAGGATACCAAATGCACTAATTTTATAAATAAAATATTAAAAATGTATTAATTCTGTAAATATTTTCTGGATGCACTTTTGTTGTATTTTTTTCTAAAAATGTACAAGGAAGTGTAAATAACCCAAAAATTAAATAGTCCAAAATAGTGTTAAATTAAGACAAATGGTCCAATATCAAACATGTTTTTTTACAAATAAACATGGCCTTAAAAGTAAAATTTTAGTGTACAAGAGCATGGAGCTTCTTTAGAAAAATGAAAAAAAAATAGTGTTGAATAAAATATATTGTATACGTACCTCCTACATTGTATTTTTTCGTTGGTGAGCGGTCGATTGCCCCCTAAAAGCCAAGCATCATGTGTATTTGGGTTTTGTAATTTTTTAGCATCCTAATTTTAAGTTTATCTAATATTTTGAGTCTCATGTGTTTTAGCCTGTGTTACAGCAAGGCAGAGATTTTTAGTTGATATAAAAACCGAGTATGTAGGCATCAATACCTTATATATAAAGGCATCACAGCCTATCCTTTAAATTACATAATTAAGTGAGTCAACTCACTTAATTTGAAATTATCTACCATACATTTTGATTTCCAACAGAGTTAAACTCAATTAATTTCTTGATTTTCAACAGAGTTAACTCAGTTAATTTCAAATCAATCAATTAACACGCCCAATTTTAATCAATTAAAATTCATAGTTTCAGATTAATTTGAAATCAATTAACCTGATTTCCAACAGAGTTAACTCAATTAATTTTAAATCAATTAATTAATCTGGCTTTCAATTTGATTTCCAACAGAGTTAACTCAATTAATTTCAAATCAATCAATTAACACACCCAATTTTAATCAATTGAAAATCCATAGTTTCAGATTATTTTGAAATCAATTAACCATTAATACATAACAGAAACCCATTACTTCAGCTGCCTCTTCCAATCCGATGTTTCATCTTCAAAACTGCAATCCATTAATTCAACTGCCTCTTCCAATCTAACAGTTTTTCTTTTTCTTTCATCTACAAAACTGCAACCATTAAAACACAAGATAGTTTTAGATTAATTTGAAATCAATTAACCATTAATACATAACAGAAACCCATTACTTCAGTTGCTTCTTCCAATCCAATGGTCTTTTTCTTTCATCTTCAAAACTGCAATCCATTAATTTAGCTGCCTCTTCCGATCCAGCAGTTTTTCTTTTTCTTTCATCTTCAAAACTGCAATCCAGTTGCCTTTTCCAATCCATTATTTTTTCTTTTTCTTTTCTCTTCCAAATAGCAGCATGTATATACATGTATTAACAAAAAACATTGCCAAATTGTAGCACCTCAAATTGAACTAAATATAAGTTGGGCTAAACACATTACATCATAGCCTCCATGTCTAAGGTTAGAATGAATGCGCAATCGAAACCGTTGCGGACTGCAAAACGTAAATGTTAGTATAAAAAATTCCTTTTTAAGTTATGTATGTATAGGTAATATGTTTTTCTAAAATTATCAATTGAGTGATTGGTAACCTGTAATTAAACAGATATCATGCTCTATGATGTACCTCTCGAGGCCGACCCTGACTTGATTAGTTTTGAACATACTTGGCATCCAGTTTTTATTGATACGAATGCTCCGTCCCAAAGTTTAATAGCACAACTAACACATTGTCAAGGTAAGAATATTTGTTAGTCATACATGTAAGTTATGATTTTGTCATAATTATCATTTTTTCATGTTAGCATGTTAGTAAGCATCAGAAGTTGCCCTAATGCTAATATGGTAAAATTAGTTTTAAATAACATGCCAACATGTATAAATGATAAGTATACTATCTTGAGCCTGAAATTAATATAGATTATATGATAAACATTGAGTTTGGTAAATTTTTATATGAATTCCTTAATTTATCAATGACTTATTGGTGACCTATTAATTAAACAGATATCATGCTCTATGATGTACCTCTTGAGGTTGACCCTGACTTGATTAGTTCTGAACGAACTTGGCATCCAATTTTCGTTGATATGAGTGCTTCAACCCAAAGTTTAACAGCATAACTACCACATTGTCAAGGTAAGAATATTTGATAGTCATACATGTAAGTTATGAATTTGTCATAATGTCTTTAAAATCTGATTGCTATTTTGCGTATGAAATAAATTTGATGATTCATGAAATACCTGTGAATGTGCACTTGACATTCAGTGAGAAAAAAAAATTCCAAAAGGAAATGCAATCTTTTTTCAATATGGTTTTGGCAGATACTCCACCACAACAGGCACGTGATAATGGTGAACATATTATGATATTAACACAATAAATTTTTGTTGTATTAGACCTGTAACAGAATAAATATTTATATGAATTTAATTTTTCAATAACTGATTGGTGACCTCTAAATAAACAGATATCATAGTCTATGATATACCTGTAGAAACCGATCCTGAGTTGATTAGTATTGAACGAATTTGGCATCCAATTTCCATAGATACGAGTCCTCCACCTCAAAGTTTAATAGAACATCAGTCACATTATGAAGGTAACAATATTTTTTTAGACATAAATGTAAGTTATGAATTTGTCATATCACTAAAATTTGATTACTATTTTTCATATGCAATAGATTTGACGCTTCATGATATACCTTTAAATGTGCATTCTACATTCCACATAAATTAAAAGACATGCTTAATCCTTTACTATTGAAATTGGAAAACTCCATCATAAAAAAAAAAGCAAAATAACAATGCATGTAATACAATCAGAAGTTGATCTTGGTAGTGCACAAACCAAGAGGTGCCATGTAAGAGGTATTAATTATCTGCCATATAACTTAGAAATCTGACTGAAAAACAAACACCTACTCTACAAAATAATCTCTTATATTACCACACACCTGTGAAATATTATGAATGTATATTCCTGCAACGGTTGCTTCATGACTCCACACTTTTTAAAAACTCTATTTTTTCGAGTTGGTCTTAACTTCCAACAGTGGCTAATAAATATCAATTTTTAATAGAAAAATGCCTCAGAATAACATTCCTAAAATATAAATAGACCAATGATAACATATCAAACCAAATGATGATATGTAATACTTGCTATCCACTTTTCCGTTCCTATGCTCTATAACTTTTAATAAGAACACCTCAAACAATTTTCGTGTAATATTGCTGCCTAAATTCACTGTAAAGATTTTAATTGGCGACAATTTTCTATACAATAATTCATACATAGATAAGATCATAAATTTGTGTTTGTGTCATAGAGAACATTTCATAATAATTTTTTTTTGCTTAGAAGCATTATGATCAGAATTTGATCAAACTAAAGAATTATAATTCTTTAATCTCACTATAATAGGGCAGTGTTTTTACCTTCATTTTCACATATTTCTGGAGTGCACATTTGCAACAAAGAAAAAATTCTTGTTTTCATGATCAAACTATTTTTTTCATATCTCACAAAATGCCATACTCATTATTCTATTTTCCCTATAAAAGGTCTAGGAAATCAATAACAGAACCCATCTCGAACCGGTCATTTGACATTTTGCCGTTTGATCATAACGAGTGTTCTACAAGATGAGAGAACTGATTTTGGTGGATAAAAAATGAAACATACTTTTTTTTATAAATAAAAGAGAACAACACGTAATAAAATTACCAACTCTAAGATGTTTTTTAGATAATTTGCACGCATAATCAGTCGAGAATTTTGATTGAAGAGAACTATTTTTACTTGCAAAAAAAGTTGATTTTAAGAGAAGTGGCAAGAAAGACTAAATAATAAAAGTAATACAAGTAAGCAAATACTTAAAATTCATAATGTTAAAGGTAGAAAGACAGAAGAAAATCAGTGTTGAAGTGTTGTCTAACTCACACTTTGGATGGCGCTGAGTTATTCTTATACTCCAAAAGTTCAGAATATAACCATGCTACAAACAATGGGACAAACCCAAAGAGAAAAGAAACCTGTAATTGGACAACATATATCAAATGAGAATAATAAATTCATCACATCAAGCAAGGAATCAAAAAGACAAAGATAACTGTAATTTGATTTCATGAATGAGGAAGAGAGAGAAGTCTCATTATGCTTCAGATATTAGTTAATGAACTGTTTATGGAACTTCAAAGAAACAATAAACAGGTAATATGATAATAGATGATATCAACTACTATCCTACAGTTTTTTTAATAATATTCATAAAAAAGTCTATACGACTCCACATTAAGCATAGGATGCACAAACAATCCTTTTAGTCATACTATATCCTCATTCCTGAGGGAATTAATAGCACCAAAAACCGTTAGGTCTACAAAAATCATAATGAAAAGCTTTAAAAAAAAGGTATATACTTCTATATGCTCAGCTAAGTTTTATTTCCATATATGCTTCAAGAATTCATTATGCTGCATGATCCTTAACAACACAGTTGTCTTCCCGTAAGCCAGTGTGAAATTATTATTTCAAGGACAAAAATCAGTTTAATGATCAAGAAATCGTAATTTTACCATCAACAAGATTAAAACATAACTTCCATTATACAATTTGAATATATTGCATTTCCTTTAATCATTCATAAACTATGAACTTAACACACATAAATTCTCTATTTCACGAAAGTATCAAATTATAATTACTCGCTAAATAGTTTAATCGTATATGAACTACAATCTGTAAACTATAATTCAACCAAAAGCTTCAACTTCGACACTTCAATTTCATAAACAAAGGATATAAGATCTAATAACATTTAAAATTCTATACCTGACCAGGCGTTATAGGCTCATAGATCACCATTTTATCAAAGCATATCTACAAAATTACAGTGAAAAAAGCTGTAAATCAATAAGCATTAGAAATGTATTTATAATTTAATCCAACTGACACAAATTTTGGTAACTGGAAAACCATATCTGATCAAAAGATAGCGATAAATTTGGTACCCTAGATTTGTTGTGTTAGTGTAATTTTTTGTTTGTTTGTGAATGAAGCTACAAGTAAACAGGAAGTGAGTTGGCAAATCTAATACAGAACTGCAAACAAATTGATTCAACAACTGATTGGTGACCTCTAAATAAACAGATATCATACCGTACGATATACCTGTAGAAACAGATCCTGAGTTGATTAATATTGAACGAATTTGGCATCCAATTTTCATAGATACAAGTCCTCCACCTCAGAGTTTAACAGAACAACAACCACGTTATGAAGGTAACAATATTTTTTTAGACATAAATGAAAGTTATGAATTTGTCATAATGTCTCTAAAATCTGATTACTATTTACAATATATTTGTTTCTACACTTATTCACTATGCCAAGAAATTAATAACTATTAAGAATATGATAAAACAAGATTGATGAACATCAACATTCATGAACATTTAAAATATATTTATTAAAACCATTAAAAATCTGAGAACACAACATTCATGAATATTTAAAACATCTTTAAAAAATTAATTAAGAATCTGGAAAAGGATGAGTCATGAACAGTTAAAAAATCTTTAATACTAATTATATCCCCTGGAACTATATAGGAAAACACTTTTTCTGCATAAGCCACCTACTATACTACAAGCTTGGGGGTTCATCAATGCAATATGTTTCAGTCTGAAGAGGATCTATATATGGTTAATATGTGTTGTTTGATGTAGATATCTTTAGGTGTAAAGACTAAATTCCCAAAAATGTGATCACAAGTCCATATACAACTGATATTTGATAGTAAAAAAAGAACATAGATGGAGTTGTAGAATGATTTAAATAACATAGGGGTACCAATAGCTTTATGCACAAATGGCATAATCATCATTTAAATGCTTTGATATACCAATTGTACCATTTGAATTAATACATCTGTTGGCAGCTCATCATGATACCTGAAATTTTGGAGGATGAATGGTTTAAGAAATATTTTAAGACACCTGAGTTTGAGGAGAAAACAAAAACTAATTTGGATGACATATATAGAAACTAATTAAACAGTTCAGTGTATGATAAGGCATCATTCGGGTCTTTATTTTCCTAACATGCTCTTTAACAGCATGATGATATCTTCTATGATATGTTTGTGTCAGATTTGCCTATAGAGCGTATACATCTAGGAATTTCAATTTTCTTGAGCACTTTATAGTGTATTTAGTTCTAGAAATAGAAGCCCCTCAATTCCCCAGAATAACAAGACATGATTCACTAACGTAAGAGCAACGTACATAAAATGATGATCAATGAACGTTAATAGTAAAATCTTTGTCAGAAATAAATTCACCATGAAATATATAGTCCTTTGATCGCATTTACCATGATGTAGGAGCAACTTTTCAGAAGTTCAAACTGCAACATAACAAATGAAATATATTAGAGAAACAAAACTATTTTACAGTGAAGGCACAGAAAACAAAAGAATTGACTGTAGTTTGAATAAAAAACAAGATATAGTCATTGGCCATTATGTAAATCAAATGACAAGCATTTCTATTAACAATATTCAATCCCTCAGTAGACCAGTTAAAAAAAACAAAAAAACTTGACCACTCTTCAAACTCATGATTATAATCAAATAACACTGGAGTTATAATATCTATTTAACCAACAAAATAGATTTGCAGAACAACAGAAGGTGGAATAGTTTCCAAGTAGGTGGAATACTTCATTGTTATTGTTTTGATTTGCAAATATATATATACTGTTGCCCATCTATGATTGATGCTTCACCTGTTTATGCTGCACGATCTACGCTCAACAAGAGCCCTTTTTGGACCGAAACACTTAAGCACTACACTGCCTACTTTGAGGATCAATTAAAGGATTATGCAAAGCTCTTTATCAGCTATCATGCAGTTGTTGCAGAAAGTAAGCTCAAGGCTGTCTACCGAAAGTTTTCTAATCCAAATAAAGGTGTTGTTGCTCTTTGTCCTCCTAAAAAAATTGTCTAGAATTACTTCAACACGAAGACACAACATTTGGGTGTCTATTGTTTTAAAGTATAACAGAAGGATCAATTGAGGGATTATGCAAAGCTCTTTATCAGCTATCATGCAGTTGTTACAGAAAGTAAGCTTAAGGCTGTCTACCGAAAGTTTTCTAATACAGATAAAGGTGTTGTTGCTCTTTGTCCTCCTGAAAAAATTGTCTAGAATTACTTCAACGTGAAGACACAACATTTGGGTGTCTATTGTTTTAAGGTATAACAGGCAGATAATTTTGTTTTTGTTGTCTACTATAGTTTAGTTTGGGGAGATCATGAACAGTGAACAGTTAGACAAGAGATAAAGTCCTACTAAGAATGAAAGGGTATTTACGGTTATTGTCTATATTCAAGATCATTTGGGATCGAAAGTCGGATTTGAGATTCCAGCAATTCTTTTGTTCCTCTCTGGGCTATTGTATGATAAAAGAAAGCATAAACATTATCATGATGAAATTATGCTACCACTTTAGAGTGTATGTTATATACTCGAGACAAACATAGCTGGTAATCATGTCGTTTTGAATGAGTTACTACTGTGGTCCTTCTAACATAAAAGAATTTATAAATTCTTTTTATTCGTCTGGCCTGTTTTTAGTTCCTATATTAGTTGTACCCTAATGTTCTGTCTCCTTGATTGGTCAGCCATTAAGAGTGATGTTGGTGAGGTTTACGCTTTTGCTGCTGATGATAAACTGAATAAAATTATGAGAGATTAAGGAGAGAGAATGAAGCAATTGAGATTATATGAGAGCATGTAGAATAGCAAGTAGAGTAAGAAGCCTGTAACTCGCTGATGCGGAACAATATATTGGAGTTATAGGGTAATTAGTTAATTGTTCAGAGATAAATTAATGTGATTATTTATATAATTTTAGTGTTATTTAGTGAAATTATAATCATAATTGTATGTCTATTTTGGGCCTTTATCTTCTTATGTTTTGATTATAGAATCGCATAGATGTTATGTTATCTAAAACAGATAAAATATCATTATTAAAACCATTAAGAATATGATAAAATAAGATTGATGAACATCAACATTCATGAACATTTAAAATATATTTATTAAAACCATTAAAAATCCAACATTCATGTTCTGGAACTTTAAACGATGTCGAGTTCCAACTCGATCGAATTGGTTATATGAGCGCCATCCTTTACGAGCTTTATTCGCGAGCCAGTACTTAAGTTTTGTTTGCAAGCAAATATTTGAAACATTAAATACTCTCTCTGTTTCAAATTATAATATCATTATGAACTGAATTTGTCGATCAGACTGAATTTTCAGATGAAGAATTAAACAAACTAGATGGCCAGAATTTGGATTTTTATCAACACAATGGGGTTATGTCATCTGAACTGGATCAGAAATTATGCTGTGTACTCCTTGAAAAGCAGGACAGCCAAATTGTGGAGTTGGAGTCTGAACTGCAAAAATTCCACTCGAAACTCAATAAGAAAGAAGCCGAACTCCAAACATTGAAGGACTGCATTAGACGCCTCACCGAATTTTCTTTAGCAAGTGACTCAGGTAGGTTTCTATCATCCTTCATTTAATAATCCGTCTCTTCTTTTCTTGGTAATAACTTCTTCCTATTCTACCAACTCCAAGTATTTTTCATATCCAGGCTTTGCTGCATCAAACTCTTAGTTATACTTCTAGTGACGTAAATTATTTTTTTGGTGAGGAAGGGATTAAATATAAATTTGTCTTAAAGTTAAATATTAAAATGATTTCAAAAAGATTTCAGAAACCTTAAGGTGCATGAAAATTACTACCGTCTGTCTAAGACTGTACATATTTGATATTTAGATAAAGAAACTGAAACCCGTGACAATGAAGAGAAGAAGAGTGAATTGGTTCATGACAGTATGGGAGCTGAGTCAAACAAGTTAGTGGTTGGGATCAAAAGAGCAATGGACTGTGAATCCTATTTATATACTTGCTGCACAGAATGACTTGCAATTTACTACTACTATTACTATGTTTTTACCTATAGAAAGTAGTAATAATAAGGCTAATGAACAGACAAACCTACAGAAAGTAGTAATAATAAGGCTAATGAACAGACAAGTGGGACCATTAAGAATATGATAAAACAAGATTGATGAACATCAACATTCATGAACATTTACAATATATTTATTAAAACCATTAAAAATGAGAACACAACATTCATGAACATTTAAAACATCTTTAAAAAAATAATTAAAAATCTGGAAAAGGAGGAGTCATGAATAGTAAAAAAATCTTTAATAAAATCATTAAGTATATGACTTCTCACTAAACAGTTACAAATGAAAGTTTAAATACATTTTTTTTTGTGAGGAAGGGATTAAATTTAAATTTGTCTTAAAGTTAAATATTAAAATGATTTCAAAAAGATTTCGGAAACCTTAAGGTGCATGAAAATTACTACCGTCTGTCTAAGACTGTACATATTTGATATTTAGATAAAGAAACTGAAACCCGTGACAATGAAGAGAAGAAGAGTGAATTGGTTCATGACAGTATGGGAGCTGAGTCAAACAAGTTAGTGGTTGGGATCAAAAGAGTAATGGACTGTGAATCCTATTTATATACTTGCTGCACAGAATGAATTGCAATTTACTACTACTATTACTATGTTTTTACCTACATAAAATAGTAATAATAAGGTTAATGATCAGACAAACCTACAGAAAGTAGTGATAATAAGGCTAATGAACAGACAAGTGGGACCATTAAGAATATGATAAAACAAGATTGATGAACATCAACATTCATGAAAATTTACAATATATTTATTAAAACCATTAAAAATCTGAGAATACAACATTCATGAACATTTAAAACATCTTTAAAAAAATAATTAAAAATTTGGAAAAGGAGGAGTCATGAACAGTAAAAAAATCTTTAATAAAATCATTAAGTATATGACTTCTCACTAAACAGTTACAAATGAAAGTTTAAATACGTTTAATAAAAATACTACTTATCATAGTACTTCACCCTATAAAAACCTCATACTACACAGAAGTACTCCACATCTACGTTTGTTTCTACACTTATTCACTATGCCAAGAAATTATATATCTTTGAATGAATTAACAAGTCATAGAGATGATTATACAATAAAGGTCAGATTAACAAGAAAGTGGGATGGGGTCAATTTGAGCACTGGACAAATTGTCAACACCACAGCTATATTGCTTGATGAAGAGGTAGTATTCTAAATTTTATATTACTTCATAAATAAATATTACCAAGAATTAAAAGTTGTTATCTTATAAATAGATTATTTATCTTATATATATTATGTGCAGGATAATCACATGATGCTCATTCTGAGATTCAACCAACGAGCACAATACATCAAAAGATTGAACGAAGACAACGTATACGTCATATATATCCAATTTTAAGATTGTACCAGCCCCACCTAGATATAAAGCAATTAATGGTGATAAGGTGATTAATTTTTTTCACAAGACAACGATAACTCAGGTAAACAACACAGATATAATTGCAAGGTATAAATTTGAGTTATCAACGTTTGCTGAAATAAGAAACAAGGCTGGAGATAAAACATATCTCATAGGTAAAAAAAATACTCAAAACCTCATTACACAACAAATACTTGAATTTTTTCTTCTTATACTTATTAGATTTCATTTCCTCATAGATGTTATTGGAAAGCTTACAACGATAACTGACTTGCAAACAGTTGGACAAGGAATTCAAAAAATGGATATTCTCTTAACGAATGAGAGGTATGTGTCAAAAATAGTGATGTTTTTTCAATTCGAATTATTTCTCTCATACCACTAATAACAATTTTATGTTATTACAAACAGCCACCACACAATCACAGTAACTATGTGGGGAGAACATGCATTAAATTTTCAAAGAGATTTTTCAAGACAAAATGATAACTTTATTATTGTAGTAGTGACTGGAACACTTGCAAAGGAATTTAAAGGTGATTTGGGAATTTTTAATTGTTTACAAGAATAATTACTAACATGCATTTATTTTATTTATAGGGGAGATCAATTTATCATCAACAGTTGCCACAAGGATTTATTTTAACATCCCTTACCAACCAATATCCACCCTAAGGAGTACTATACAAAACAATGAAGGAATCACCTTAAGTATTGAAATTGTTCCAAACATTCAATTGAACACACATCCAGATAACATTGAATGTTTTAGCATAAACCAGCTGTTGAATGCGAAATTACCACAAGGTTTAGAGGTAAATACCTACTATAACTGATTTTTTAACATTACTAAAAAGGTTTTTTTCTTTTAAAACTTTAAATTAACACATACTAAAGCCTCTCAAAATGCCAACAGTTTATGTATTGCACGTGTGAAGCAACAATTGATGATATAGTGTTCGACCAAGGATGGTACTATCTTGCATGCAAAAAATGTTTCCGTAAGATAAAGGATCCATCAAGCAAATTATAATGTCAAAATCGCATAGGCGAAGAGATTGAGACTACACAGCGCTACAAAGTCACGCTCAAAGTTAAGGATAACACAGGCGAAACAACATTCATTTTATTCAATCGAGAGGTTGCACACCTCATAGGTGTTCCTATTGACCATCTCATCAATCAAAGAAAGGAACTCGCCTCAAATTCGGTACATTACTTAATAATAAACCCATTTTTTAATAGCATCTACCATTGTATACTATTAAATTGTTATAATGATTGGGTTATATCTACTAATAAAATCACAAAATACAGGATATATCAATGCAAGACATTCCACCAATTATATATAATATCTGAAAGAAGAGTTGTTTGTTTTAAGTCAAAATCACTCCATATAACACTCAAAGAGGCTATGAAGAATACACAGTCTCTAAGGTTTGGGTACTCAAACAACTGCCAAAAAATCCACCTGGAGGGAAGAATGAACAAACAGATGATACAACTGAACGTTTCTGCATCAAACAAATTCTTACTGTCAAGCTACCAGAGGGATCAGAAGTAAATTTCTTTAATTATAACTTTTTAACATTCTATTAAAAAAATATAATAATAACAAATATTATAATGCTTATAAAATGAAAATTAGTACTATATATTATGTACTGCACATGTCAGGTCACAATAGTTCAAATTCTACTGGAACAAGGATGGTACTATATAACATGCAATAATTGCCTCAGACACATTAAGGAGTTATCCACAAAATTACAATGCCACAATTGTCTGAGCGAAAAAATGGAAACTACCAAACGGTACAAGCTAACAATTAAAGTAAAGGATACCACAGGAGAAACAACATTTGTCATGTGTAATCGAGAAGCTGCGCAGGTTATAGGAGTTCCTATCGAACAACTACTAAATGACATCAATAAAGAATATTCCCCAACAGTAAGTCTTTTGTACATATACATTATTCAAAAAAATAATGTTGAATCACACAATGACACTTGCTAACCATTTAATATTATGCAGGGTATAAATATGCAAGAACTGCCACCAGAAATTCAAAAATATATGTGGAAAGAATTGTATGTTCTAGATCAAAATTACAACGCATAACATGTAATCACTACGAAGAATATACAGTATCAAAGGTTCAAAACATCAAATCAGAGGATAAATCTGGAGAGACAAAACATGACACCACAAAAATTTTTGGAGAGATAAAACATCAAAATAATGACAAAATTGATGAGCCAAAAAATACAACAGACCGAAAAAAGAAGAACAAAAGAAAGATAGCAGATTTTGGGGAAGATTTGGAAGAAGATATCCAAGTTAACTCAAACTGTTTCCCAACTGTATGATTGTTTTCAATAGTATTGTATGAACTCCTCCAAGTTTGGCTAATTATGGGACTATTTTGTAATTGAAAAGTTGGAGTCTTCATGAACTTAAGATAAAACAAAAGAGTAATATATCTAATGTTACTTATCAAATAAATAAAGAGATGTCTAATGTTCAAAATTATAATAGTTTAGCTCAAAATAACTTTCTCTTGAAAAATCAGTAACTCAAAACTTTTCATCGCAAACAGTTCCTCTTTCAAATTTCCATGATAATAGAGAATTATGAAGGAAAATAATTTACCTTCAAATTTACATCTAACTAGCAGGCTGTAGCTATTTTGAATACTGACAATCTTTGGTAGTCCTTCAACTTTTGCAGCATGTACAAACTCCATTACTCCATAAGAAGTTTCATTAGAAACGCCTAAGTAGCGCAACTGAAAAAATTTGTACACTGCTCATGTCAGCATAGTAATAATGATATAACAGGGTACCAATAATTAGCCATATATAATGATGTGCAATTTTAACCTTAAATGGTAATATTTTCCCTTTTTCTTTTTTTTCTTTTAGTCATCAGAAAAGTTTTTTTAAGTGTTACTTGGTTATTGTTTCACTATTTTTCAAGAGTATTGAGTTGGAAGAACAACATTTAGAATCCAGTAAACAATTAGAAAACGATAAAAAAAATGCATTATCATGGTGCTTCATCCATATGCAACATTAAATCCTTTTGGGTGCTTTCAAACAAAAGTAGGTAACAAAATCCCCCCCCCCCCCCCCCTCCCATAAACAGCACTTCTTGGGGTGACTTTAAAATGAAACTTTAATTTTTGTAAAAAACTGCCAAGGATTTTGTCCAAGTTCTTTCAAAGCAATTATCGGATCTGGATAAAAGACTAAAGGTTATGCGGTTGTACCCAAAGGTGCTCCTGCAAATAGCGTAATCTGGGAAGGTCGTTAGGATAGAAGATTAAAACATTTATATTTACAATCGTGTACAAACTATAAATACAATTTGATGTATTAACATATCAAGTGAAATACATGAAAGAAGAACTCCCCACGCATTATATCTTAATCTCCAATGTACAAATATTTATATTGTTAAATAGGACAGAGATAAGTGAAAACCAAATTAAAGAAAGATCTAAGTTAAATAAAGGATCGAGAACCTACTGTGATGGTTGGATCCATAGTTGTGCAAGCCCGACGATGATTGGAGGTAAATCAAAGACTAAAATAAAAAAAAACGAGAAATCACCCCAATAGAATAGCCGCATAAATTGCAACCACCCATATGCAAATCCCTAACACGACGCTAAAATTCACACACCGACGACTTCAACAAATCGATTACGATGATGGAATTCCCCCTTATTAGTCGGAAAAAATAAACGCCGACGAAGGAAAATGGAAAGACAGAAAAACAAACAGACTTGAAATATTATTACATTCAATGAATAATTATGAAAGAAAGCCAAACGTCCAGTTGTCCACAAATAAAAAAACTAACACATAAAAACCCAAAAGTCACCAACAAAAAACATAAAATATTATAACATATAACGGATAAGCATTGATAACAAAAAAAAATACTCATTAAATATAAAATACAAAATAATATATTCTAAATAATACCATACAAAATACTAAATAATGGATACCAGGTAAAGTAATTAGTATGATTTTCTTAACTAATATATTCTTTATATTTTGCATGTTATTTATAAAAATTTATGTGTTTTCATTTTTTTGCAGATCAATACCAATAAAAAACAAAAGGCAGAACAAACACCAAATTATTGAAATAAGCGATGATAGTAGTAGTGACAATGGTCGTTATGGATATGCCAAGAATGCAAGGATTGAAAAAAATATTGTTACGCTACAAACAAAGATCGAAGCCATGAAAGAGAAGATTCAGAAAATTGAGCAACAACTGAATGATCTTAAATAAAGTGGGTTATCATAATAAAAGTGGAAGTAATAAAATAGCAATAGCAACATATTTATACATGTAATTGATATGCCATGCAAAAAAGAATCAAAAAGTTTATATGAAAAAAAAATATTATTATTATGAAAAATCTTTCTCATTCCAATTTTAGAAAATTATACAATCGAAAAATAAACTAGCCCGTGCATTGCACGAGCTATCAACTAGTATTAATAAATACATCAGATATACATGATGTAAAATCCCAAATTTTACGAATAAAGATTTAATTTTCTCGAAATATTTTTTTCAAAATTATGATGTGGATTTGAGATAATGTTATAATTGTGGGTAATATTTATAAATTTTAAAAGTATGCATCATATCTCTTATATTATTGATTCAATTATTGTCACAATATCATCTGTATAATATGTTATATTATTAAATCAATAATTGAGACGACAAGTTATAATATTAATGATGAATAATTGTTGAAAGATTAAATATGTGTTGATTAAAAATAAAATGATTTATGGTAATATTTATTCAATCCTTGAAGTAAATAAGAAGTCTATTATGAGACGTTTGTGGTAAGTTTGGTTTATTCTATGTGGGCCCATATGTCATCATCTAAGAGTCTCTTTCGTCAATAGTAATTGCCTTTACCAGACGTCAAACCACTTGTTGTTTCACATTACAGGTGTCAAACGACTTGGTGTTTCACATTACAGGCGTCAAACCATTTTTCTTTTTACATCACCAGTCGTCAAGCCACTTGCCTTTTCACATTGCAAGAGCTAAACTAGAAATCTTCTATAAATAAAGGCCTAGTTCTTCATTATTTTTCACGAATTCATTCAAGCTATAGAGAGAGAAAGTATAGAGAGAATAAGAGAGAAAGAAGAAGAGTATTCTGTTACTACACTACTGCAGTATTCAATCTCCTATTAAGGTAAGGGATATTATTTGTTGTACTCGTAAGGGGTATTATTTCTTTCTTATTCATGAAGAGAACTTCTGTTATTCCATTCTTTATTATTCTGTTGGAATAACCTGTATACGTGGGCTACCCTATACTTGGTGAAATTCTTCTGTTATTCCATTCTTTATTATTATGTTAGAATAACTTTTGTACATCTGAAGTACCGCATACATGGTGAAATTCTTCTTTTATTCCATTCTTTATTATTCATTTGGAATATCCTGCATGCAAGCGCTTTTACTGTGGGACTGGTTCCGCCTCTTTATTATTCTCATTGGAATATCCTCTCTACTGCGTTTTACACCCATTCCCGATTCCGCTTTTTATTATTCTCATTGGAATATCCATACTCATGCATTTTACGCCGAACCTGATTCCGTTATTTATTATTCTGTTGGAATAACCTATCTGTGCGGTCTATCACATGCCTGGTGATATCTTTTGTTATTCCATTCTTTATTAAACTCAGTTGGTTAAAGTTTTAACTTCTATACTCCATGAAATTAGTAGAATATCCTTGATATTTGCGCTTCATTCAGTATCTTTTCATGGAAATATTCTTCTGAATATTTTTGAATTTTACTCTACAAAGAAGTATCATGTTGACAATTTAGACGTTATTAGTTCCTAGATAATTTAATTCTTGAACTTGTTTTATTGAATTCTTATATCATTGTCATCATCCTTATGTTTATATTTTTGAAAGTCATCTGTGGCCTGTAGTGCATAGATGGACTTGGTATGATTATGACCAGGGATTATTCGGTATAATCATGACCGTAATGTTACAAATAATGTGATAAAAGTCCTCATTGGCCCGTAGTGCATTGATGGACAGTTGTTGGCATGATCATGACCATTGATGAATACACGAATATTCTTAAATTTCCAGTAGTGCATGGATAATTTGTGGTTGTGATACTAATGAATATCCTTGGTAGTAAAGAGGATATGATGTGGATTATTTATTAAGATGAGTCCCAATGATAAAAGTGATGAAAACCTTTTAAATCATAAAAGATAGTAGATTTTATTCTCTACTTGACTTTTTAATGGATTGATTGTTCCGCTGCAGGTTAAACTTGATGTCTATTGTATTTTATCGGTTTAACATTGTTGAAGACTAATGAGAATTTATTCGCATTATCTTAGTCATAATATTTCTTCTTGGGCTAGTTGAGCTCACCCTTTCTTTCACCGTTTCTCTTGAGAAATGAGAACATAGCGGGACTAGTCGAGGAACGAGATAACGGTCCAGATGATAGTATTAGTAGTCCTCACTATTCTGTTAACTAGTGTGACAATAAATGTAATGAGGACTTATTCTGGGAGTGGATATTGTCTAGAAGACAGTATTTGTATTAAAACTCACAGCTCCCTTGTTGTATATTAAAGATTGTATTTATATTCTGTACCATGTATTTGGCGACTCAAGATGGGTGATGTATACCTATTTTGGGGGCGTCACAGTTGGTATCAAAGCTTAGGGATATGATCCCTGGCTTAGATGTGAGACAAGAACTTGGAGAGGAGAGACGGAGAATTCCTTCGCTAGTATGACCTACCTAAGTTTATTTGGTATTTAATTGGTCGGTCAAAGTATAGGGATAATATGTGATATGTTAATTAACCCTTGTTTTGTGGCAGTATTTGAAAATGACATCCGAGAATGTTGAGAATAGCAATGGAGCACAGGAGACCGTTGAGTCTCCACAGATCAATAATCAGGATAATGTGCATCAGGAAGACAATAATCCTCCTGTAAAAAACAACACTGATCAAATGACGAACGACGGTACGTTTAGGAGCTTTTTAGAATTCATGCAAACGAGAGGGACTCCTGTTCATAATGCAGGTGGAAACAATGGTAACCCACGGTTGCTCACCGCTAAACAGTTCAAGGAGCTGGGACCACCGAAGTTTTTGGGAAAGCCAGAACCACTTAAGGTGGAGACGTGGTTAAAGCAGATCACCAAGATATTTGATGTCTTGGGATGCTCCGAGGAGCAAAAGGTTCCCTTTGCCACCTTTATGTTGTGTGAAGAGACAGATTACTGGTGGGAATCTTTAAAATGTACCCAGCCTGACGCACTCAAGATGTCTTGGAAGAAGTTCCAAGAGCTGTTCAATGACAAGTACTTTCCCGAAAGCATTCGTCACATGAAGGAGGTGGAATTTATCAAGTTGGAGCAAAACAACATGACCGTGTCGCAGTACGAAGCCAAGTTTTCCGAGTTATCCCGATTTGCATCCCATTTGGTTGATAATGAGGAGCGAATGACGCGAATGTTTATAAGAGGTTTGAAACCCGATATACGTCAATACCTCATTTCTCATAAACTTTGTTTATATTCAGATGTTGTGAATAGAGCTCAGTTATTGGAGCGCGATAATGAGTCAGCACAACCAAAAGGTAATGACCATCAACAGGATAATAATCATACCGGTGGCAACGACCATCGGAACAATGATAACCATCGTGGGGGAAATTATCATGCCAAGAATGGTAACCACTTCGGTGGTAATCATGGCCAAGATAATAGAAGTGGAAATTTCAAGAAGAGGAGGTTCAATAATGATGGAAAGACAGCAGCACCAGCACCCGTTTTAAAGGAAGAAGAATGACCATCGGTCGTATGTTTCAAATGCAGACAGGAGGGACACATCCGTCCAAACTGTACGCAGTAATCCAAAGTATGTTTTAATTGCGAAAGAGAAGGTCATCTAGCTCAATTTTTTCGTATGGTGAAGTCAAGTTCAACTGGGATGGTGACGCCAAAGGATGTCCCAGACAAGTCAAAGCCGGTAGTTTAAGTGAGAGTGTTTGTCGAGGAACCCGGACGAAGTTGTCACGGGTAAGTTAATCATAAACGTTTACGAAGTCTATATCTTATTCGATACCGATTCTACCCACTCTTGTATTTCACCTAGTTGTGTTCAATGTTTGAACTTGGCTATTGAGAAATTAGACTTTGACTTATCTGTTAAAACTGTGTTAGGAGAAACCTTCGTTACATCTATTATTTATAAATCTTGTTTGATTCAAATCGACACTTTCACGTTACCTGTCGATCTTATCTCTTTGAAAATACTTGCCTTTGATGTGATTTTTGGAATCGATTGGTTAACTACTCATCATGTTTTTAGTAAGGTTGTTAGCTTTCATATTCATAACCAACCTGTTATACGAATTCAAGCAAACAAATCCTAAAGTCAATCATTGTCATATCAAGCCATAAGTAAAGAGCCTTGAGCCTTTCGCTAGTGACTTCCTTGTATGGAATGCACCGAAGCCAGACTTTATGTAGGCGACATCGTGAATGATGATGGCAAGTTGATAGGTATCAATGTGACGTGCTATCCAAGTCTTGGATGAGGGTCACAGTTTTGAATGATATTAATATCGTTAATAAATTTCTTGACGTATTATTGAAGACTTCTTGACCTACCCTAGAGCGTGAAATCGAATTTTGTATTGACCCCAGTACAAAACCCATTTCTTCAACCCTTAAATATTTCTTCAACCAAAACGAACGTATAATGCGCTAAAGATGTTGGCTCGAGCTGTTGAAGATTATAATCATACCATTCAATACCATCCTAGAAAAGCGAATGTAGTAGCTGACACGTTGAGTAGAAGATCGTATGCGTTTACGAGTGCGAATATAAGAACTCACATGAAGATAACGAATATACGATTAGAATCGACTTTAATCGATAAAGTTAAAGCCGCTCAAGCTACATACTTAGAGCTAATGAATATGAAGAAGAAGGTTCAAGAGGGCGTTATTCTAGAAGCAAGAATCGACGAAGAGAGGAAATCTAAACCCTCGATTTAATTGGCCCATTTAAAATCCTCGATCGAGTAGGAACTGTGGCCTATAGACTCATTTTACCGTCAAATATGTTGCGTGTTCATAACGTTTATCATGTACCGATGTTACGTAAATATGTGGACGACCCGAACCACATTATTGATTTAGAACCAAACGAGATAGCAGAAGATTTAACGTATGTGGAGATACGTGTTAAAATCTTGGATAAGAAGGATAGTATTCAACACTCAAAGGTTATACCTCAAGAGTTAGAATCTGACAAAGTGTCCTCATTTTTTCGGTATACCAGGTACGTACGTAAATTTCGAGGGCAAAATTTCATAAGGAGGGGAGATTGTAAAATCCCAAAAGATTTAATTTTCTTGAAATATTTTTTTCAAAATTATGATGTGGATTTGAGATAATGTTATAGTTGTGGGTAATATTTATAAATTTTTAAAAGTATGCAAGTTGTTGTATAATATTCGATTGGTCGGGGAATATTCTTTTTTGTCGGGGAATATTAAATACGGCGACAAAATCATTAGTGGACCCCATGACAATGTAATTATTGTCGGATTGAGAAAACGACAAAAAATATTTTTATGAAAATAATGGCGAAAGTTTTACCGTTAAAACTGTTGAAATACCCGGTAATAAAGGTACAGTAATACTGGCGTGGTTGCATAGTAGCACACGGTATTAATTATTGATGCTTACGTGAGAAGTCACTCGCTTATACTCAATTATTGCTCTGATAATTGCCGCATCATATCTCTTATATTATTGATTCAATTATTGTCACAAAGATCATCTCATATAATATGTTATATTATTAAATCAATAATTGAGACGACAAGTTATAATATTAATGATGAATAATTGTTGAAAGATTAAATATGTGATGATTAAAAATAAAATGATTTGTGGTAATATTTATTCAATCCTTAAAGTAAATAAGAAGTCTATTATGAGACGTTTGTGGTAAGTTTGGTTTATTCTATATGGGCCCATATGTCATCATCTAAGAGTCTCTTTCGCCAATAGTAATTGCCTTTACCAGACGTCAAACCACTTATTGTTTCACATTACAGGCGTCAAACCACTTTGTATTTCACATTACAGGCGTCAAACCACTTGGTGTTTCACATTACAGGCGTCAAACCACTTTTCTTTTCACATCACCAGTCGTCAAGCCACTTGCCTTTTCACATTGCAAGAGCTAAAATAGAAATCTTCTATAAATAGAGGCCTAGTTCTTCATTATTTTTAGGGGTGTAAACGAGTCGAATCTCAACGAACACTTTCATGCTCAGATTCGGCTCGACTCAAAAAAATTGAGCTCGAATTCGACTCGGATTCGATAAGGGATTTATATTTTTGAGCCAGATTCGACTCAGATCATTACTCGGACCTACTCGGCTCGTAAGTACTCGACTCGTTTACAAAGCGAGTTACTCATGAGCCTTTAAATCGAGTTTCGAATATGAACCATTTCACTTAAAATTGAACCACTACATACTAAATTGGTTACTTAACTAATATTTATATATAAAGTTTTTTCACTTTTATTTATGTATTGAAATTATAAAGAATGTAATAAAAATTGACATTCAATTCATTGGTTTATTCATGTACAAGTTTACACAATTTCATACTACACTTTATAAATTATAAAGATTGATACAAATATCACATATTTAGCTTACTAGTATGGATCAAACTAATATTTGAATATGATCCATCGAGCAGGTATCAAATATGGTTCGAGAAAAACTAAAATACTCAAACCCTAATCTGAGTGAACACTGGTATGCTCGAATTCGACTCGTGTATCATTAAACCAAAAATGAGTATGGATCAGATTCGACTTGGATCAACTTCGAATTCGAGCTTTGGATCATATTTTCAAGCCAATCTCGAGTCGAGTACCGAACTACTTGGCTCGATTTACACCCCTAATTATTTTTCACGAATTCATTCAAGCTATAAAGAGAGAAAGTATTGAGAGAATAAGAGAGAAAGAAGAAGAGTATTCTGTTACTACACTACTGCAGTATTCAATCTCCTATTAAGGTAAGGGATATTATTTGTTGTACTCGTAAGAGGTATTATTTATTTCTTATTCATGAAGAGAACTTATGTTATTCCATTCTTTATTATTCTGTTGGAATAACCTGTATACGCGGGCTACCCTATACTTGGTGAAATTCTTCTGTTTCCATTCTTTATTATTATATTGGAATAACTTGTCTATGCAAAGTACCGCATACATGGTGAAATTCTTCTTTTATTCCATTCTTTATTATTCTACATTGAATATCCTCCTTTATGTTTTTACGTTTGGACTTGGTTCCGCTCTTTATTATTACTGTTGGAATATCCTCGTAATGCGTTTTACACCTAACTTCGATTCCGTCTTTATTATTCTATTGGAATATCCTCGTCTGCATGCATTTCTACCGGACTGGTTCCGTTATTTATTATTCTGTTGGAATAACCTGTCTGTGCGGTCTATCGCATGCCTGGTGAAATCTTTTGTTATTCCATTCTTTATTATACTCAGTTGGTTAAAGTTTTGACTTCTATACTCCATGAAATTAGTAGAATATCCTTGATATTTGTGCTTCATCCAGTATCTTTTCATGAAAATATTCTTCTGAACATTCTTGAATTTTACTCTACAAAGAAGTATCATGTTGACAATTTGGACGTTATTAGTTCCTAGATAATTTAATTCTTGAACTTGTTTTATTGAATTCTTATATCATTGTCATCATCCTCATGTTTATATTTTTGAAAGTTATCTGTGGCCTTTGTAGTGCATAGATGGACTTGGTATGATTATGACCGTGGATTATTCGGTATAATCATGGTAGTAATGTTACAAATGATGTGATAAAAGTCCTCATCGTAGTGCATTGATGGACGCTTGTTGGCATGATCATGACCATTGATGAATACACGAATATCCTTCTCGCCAGTAGTGCATGGATAATTTGTGGTTGTGATACTAATGAATATCCTCGGCAGTAGTGCGAGGATGATGTGGATTATTTATTAAGTCGAGTCTCAAATGATAAAAGTGATGAAAAACCTTTTAAATCATAAAAGATAGTAGATTTTATTCTCTACTTGACTCTTTTAATGGATTGATTGTTCATACCGCAGCTTAAACTTGATGTCTATTGTATTTTATCGGTTTAACATTGTTGAAGACTAAGGATAATTTATTCTCGCATTATCTTAGTCATAATATTTCTTCTTGGGCTAGTTGAGTTCACCTTTCTTTTCTTTATTCTCTTGAAATGAATGAGAACGCATGGACTAGTCGGGGAACGTGGTGACGGTCCAGATGATAGTATTAGTAGTCCTCACTATTCTGTTAAATAGTGTGACAATAAATGTAACGTGGACTTATTCTGAGAGTGGATATTATCTAGAAGACAATATTTGTATTAAAACTCACAGCTCCCTTGTTGTATATTAAAGATTGTATTTATATTCTGTACCATGTATTTGGCGACTCAAGATGGGTGATGTATACCTATTTTGGGGGCGTCACGCATGACTAGTTACAATTTGATGAACCTAGGTATACTTTATTTTTTTGTTCTTTATATAATTTTGATGTGATTATGTCTTATATTATAGATACTAATCTAAACATTGCTTCACGATATTACTACCATTCAAATTAGTACGACCGAGACACATACAATAATCATGTTGAAATAGTAACATCTAGGGGTGTAAACAGATATATACGGATATGGATATTAATGCAATGGTATTCGTATCAAGAAAATTAATTTGTTATCCATATTTGTATCCGGTATTCGGCGAATTTTAAAAATACTATCCGTATCTAGTATTCAAAATAATATCCAAATACAGATAATATCCATTTTTTGTTTATTTTATTTGAATAACTAGATTATTTGAATATTCAATTATTTCAATTCATTTATCGACCACCTAATATAAAATTTATTCAAATTATTTACAAAAATTGAATAATTACTTATCACCGATCACACTTTAAAATTTAAAGCATAAATATTAATTAAACATCCTAAACATAAAGGGAGGAAAATGTCAATAATATAATTAATACTCTAAATTAATGAATGTTAATTTATTAATATTTAATAAATACAATAATTAATACTCTAAATTACAATTCAAATAAGTTTTCATCATTTTCAAAATTCTAAATTTAAATTTCAAAATGAATACTCTAATTACAACTATAACTAGAATAAGAATAAATAAATAATGAGTTTTAAAGTATAATTCATTAATGAATGAATGTTAATTTATTTATTTTAATAAATACAATAATCAATGTTCTAAATTACAATTCAAATAAATTTTTATCATTTTCGAAATCTTAAATTTCCAAATGAATGCTCTATTTATTAATGTTTAGATATCCATTAATAAGTAGATATTCATTTTATGTGTAAAGTAATACTATAGCGTCGTAGTGCGTATGAATATTTATAATATATAATTGGATTCAAAAGTTTATATTGAATATTTAATTATTTTTCTCAAATACTTGATTAAAAAATTAATAATATGTTTATAGAGAGTTTTATTTATTATCTATCCTCAATACATAGATTACATATATAGTTATAAAAAATTATTTTATTTCATTATATTTATGAAGATTGGGAGTTATAATGTATGTGTGACATCTAGTTAATCCAACTTAATCCAAAATTGACTTTGGGCATAATTTAATTATTAATTTGGACTTCTAGTTCTTAAATAATTGGGCAAATGAAATTGATAAATACTCCCTCCACCCGAAAATTCATAAATGTGAATTAATCTATTCAACCCCTCTTCTAGATTAATTTAGACCTAACACATTTTAACAATAAATTTATGTTGTCTATTAACGCCTGATTTTGTATGTCTGACGAAATCACCAAAATAGTAGGTTAAAATCGTGCTAACGGTTGATTGTATTGTTTTGAAATCAAACTCATGAAATACACTTAGATAAATATACACACATCATTACAAGAGATAAAATATGGATACAAGAATTTACGTAAAAAGCCAATTAGAAAAAAACAGAGAGAGATGAGAAATCCATTAAAATAGTATAGAGAGTACAAATTATTTGCTTGTGTCATATGCTATTGTCCCCTCTAACCCTTGCTTATTGTTATATTTATAGAAGTCATGTCCACCTGAATCCAATTAGAAGTAGGAGTCCTTTTCAGAATCACCTTATAACTGCAATTAATAAACGTATATGGGCCAACACCAAATCCGGTCCATTAAATAGATTGGGCTATTGTGAGATCCCAAATTTTATAAAATGAAAGTATTCAATTTTCTTATAATTATTATTTTATTTCATAAATGGTTAAATTGATAAAAGGTTAAAGTTAAGGGTGATATGTGAAAATTTTGTAAAGTAAGCAAGTTGATATAAAATATTCGTTGTGTCGAGGAATATTCGATTAGTCAGGGAATATTCGTACAACGGAATAATCATTGGTGGACCCCACAACGGAAGTATTGTCATAGTTAGAAAACGACAGAATTATCTTTTTATAAAAATAACGGCGAAAGTGTTACCGTTAAAACTGTTGAACTACCTGGTAGTAAAGGTACAATAATACGCGTGGTTGCATAGTAGTAGCACCAGTATTGATTCTCGATGCTTACGTAAGAAGTCACTCGGTTATACTCAATTATTACTACGATGATTGTCTTTGCATCATATCTCTCTATATTATTGATTAAATTATTATCACAAGATCATCTCGTAATATGTTATATTATTAAATCAATAATTGAGATTTAACAAAGTTATTCATATTATTATTTGCAATATTAACAATGTCTAGAAGTTCTGTCAAGGAGAGGTTTGGTCACCTAATTACGCGCCAATAAGGAGAAATCCTTATCGGAAAGCCCCATCTTTCCTGGGAACGACCTGGTTGTTAAATATTGTGAGTTATAATATTAATGATGAATAAGTTCGTGTTGATTAAAGATGAAATTATTAGTTCCATTGTGTTGGGATTATTAGTTGTAGTGGAAATCGACATTTATTTCGATAATAATTGATGTTTGGAAGTTATACTGACCAATCGGGTAATTAATCGGATAAATGAGTAATTAATTGCTATTAATTCACATGCTTATAAATATTTGTTCACATGTGTATACTATTGATTCACATTCATGTACTATTAGGGGAGGTGGTGCAAGATTGATAATACTTGCATGACTAAGTTAAAAATGGAGGTATAGATGGAGGTACAATACTGTAATTCGTATTTTCACATGTATAGAACTATTGATTCACATGATTGAACTATTGATTCACATGATATACTATTAGGGGAGGTGGTGTAAGTTTGATAATACTTGTAGGACTAAATTAAAAATGTAGGAAAAGAAGAAGGTATTATACTGTAATATTTTGAGCCCCAAAACGTGCAATTATCGAAACTATATTTTCCTATAAATAGAAGCTCATTCTTCCTTCATTCTTACCAATTCACTAAGACTCACAAGAGCAATTATATAGAGAGAAGCTATAGGAGAAAAGAGAGAGAGAGTACCGCTACTTCATTACTCTAGTATCCGATCTTCTTACGAGGTAAGTGGGTATTATTTATTTAATATTCAAGAGATATTATTTTTAAGATTCGTATGAATATTATTTTAGCTCAATATTCATAAGGAATATCATCTTTGTTCAATATTCGTAGGAATATTATTTTCGCTCAACAGCTTGTAAGGAGTATTATTTATTTCATATTTTGAAGAGATATTATTTTTTTCGTATTCGTATGAATATTATTTTAGCTTCAATATTCATAAGGAATATCATCTTTGTTCAATATTCGTAGGAAAATTATTTTCGTTCAACAGTTGTAAGGGGTATTATTTATTTCATATTCTGAAGAGATTATTTTTCGTATTCATATGGATATTATTTTCGTTCAATATTCATAAAGAATATTATCTTCGTTCAATATTCGTAGGAATATTATCTTCGTTAAATATTCGTTGGAATATTATCTCTGTTCAAGGGATGTTATTTTTGTTCAATATTCGCTTGAAATAATATTTTCTTCCATACTCTGTAGTATGTAAGTAATATTATTTCGTTTCAGATTTTGGATTCTATACTCATTTTGTTGAAGTTTTGGCTTCTATACTCCATGAAATTAGTAGAATATCCTTGATATTTGCGCTTCACCCAGTATTTTTTCATGGAAATATTATTCTGAGCTTTCTTGATAATTATTGATCTTTTCATGATGGAATACTATTCATGAGTTACTATTTACGGGTTACTATTCACCCGATTACTATTCACTCTAGTATTATTCACTTCCTTGTATTCGGGCAACTTTTCGTGTAGAGTCTTATTCACGAAGTTACTATTCACTAAGTTACTATTCACCCAAATTACTATTAACTCTAGTATTATTCACTCGGGTATTTGGAACACTTTTAATACTGGAGTACTATTCACGAGGTACTATTCCCAAAGTACTATTTGTCAGGAATAAGCATGTGAATGATATTACTATATGATTTGATTATGATATATATATACATGAATGAATATGCAAGTATTCTTGCATTAAAAAAAGCTATAAAGTCCTTTGATAGATAATAGAAACATATGCACAAGGACTTAGAATGAATTGATCAAATGTGTTAGGTTGATCCTACATAAGCAAAACAGCTTTGAAAAGTCCTTAAAAAGAAATGATGTACAAGGACTATAAATATAGAAAGATCAAACATGTTAGGTTGATCTTATGTTGTAATAGATAGGCTTGTCATGCGATCGCATTGAGAACCGCACTGTAAATCGTAGTCTGCCAGGAGAGTCAAGGAAAACTCGAGAGCTATCGAGGCAGAATCGTAGTCTGCAAGATAGTAGATCTCAGAGTTCGTAGACTTCCAGGAGAGACGAGGAAGGATCGTAGTGTGTCGAGGAGAACATCCTCAGGGTCGTAGTCTGCTAAGGAAGTCATGTTCAAAATCGTAGAGACAGTCTGCCTACGAGCTGACCGAGCATCTACCAAAGCCAGTCAAGAATCGTAGACTACACTCGGAGTCGTAAAGTCTACCAATGTCAAAGCCAATTCAAGAATCGTAGACTGCACATAGAATTGTAGAGTCTATTGATCGTATCAAAGGCAGAGATCGTAGTCAAGAAAGATCAGATGAAGACAACAAGCACAACGATAGAAATCGTAGTATCAAGATCTGATCTCAAAGTCGTAGTGTCTGCACAGCCAAAGCTGAATCGTAGAGTGCAGAGCTAAGATCTTAACAGATGTGCTCACAAGGCCACAGTAGAATCATAGAGCAAACACGATTCTCAACAATTGAGCACTCCTAGAATATCCAAAGGAATGAAGCCTCTAGTTAGTAATGCAAAGATACATCTCACCTGAAGGAAGCCAGAGAGCACTCAACGAGTGGCATGCAAGCAAATAGAAGATCTAAGCACCAACTCAATCAGAATCCAGATTGAGTTGAGAAGCCATTCAAGATGAAGTCTTCCACAAAATGATCATAAGAAGACTTCAGCAGTTGACTAAGGAAAGTCAGCATATGCAGTAGCTGTCAAGAAAAAAGATGACATAGATCTTGGAAGTAACCAGGATCGTAGTGTTTGCCAAACAAAGAAGAAACTGATGGAGTATACAAAGATACTAGTCAGCCTCTGAATAACAAGGCTAAAGTGATTTAAGCATTGGGTCAGTCCATTGATGATAAGTGAACGGGAGATCACAAGGAGAAATTAAAGTGAGCTGGACACACCACAAATCTGAAGTGTCTTGTTATTTAGAAGGGGTCACAGCAAGAAGTCAAGCCATCAGTATCTGAGAACAGTCGAGGCAAATAGAAGTGTTGAAGCACTGCACTAGAAAAAGAAGAGGTGTTCCACATTGAAGATCTAATGAACACTCTTCAAGATCATAGTGTTAACTCCACAAGTCTAAAAGCAACAATCAACAAGACACTACGATCAAGTCCAAGAAGATATGCATTAGAATCGTAGAGTTCGAACAACTGAAGATTGAGGCATTGGTAACGGCTCAATCTGAAGACTGATATTCGAATAGAGCTTATTGAGAGCATCGATGCAAAAGGACAGCCTCTGATTTAGAAATCAGAAGGAAGAAATAAAGTTGACTACCTTCCCGAGACATGAAAGTGATAATTCTGATGAAGTGGGTAAAACAGTAGACTGCAGTGTCAGAAAGTCAGAAAAAGGTGTTATGTCACATCTGCAGTTTGCACCAAATAACTCGAGATCTGCGAAGCAATTTGAATAGCTTTCAACGGGTACTTTCAAACAGGAAGATTGGGAAGGAGTATAAATCAACAGAGCTTCAAAGATCAAGAGTTGCTGATGATTGTGAGGTTGTAGAATCGTTGAGTTGGTAAATGCTATAGTTGACTCTACGAGTTCCACCAAAGATCAACAGAACAAGTCTCAGTGACAGTGAGACTACCAAGGTGGAAGTGAAGCAGCTTTAAAGAAGAACTCAAATAGATCAAAGTTTCACTCAACAAAGATGAGAATGCCACTAAAAATGGCAGCCAAGCTGAGAGCCGAAAAGGCCAAGAAGATAGCATTCAGGAAAGTGGATGAGTACAAAGAAGATCAAGAGAGCCACTCTACGAATCACCATGAACCGAAAGCTAAAATTGAACAAGTGCAGAACCATATCTGCAAAGTATTCAATAAGGATTCAGGAATTGCTAAGTGCCAGACAAAGTCTACTAAAAGCACAGAGACTTAGCAAACACAGATGGTGATGGTGCAAAGCTGATACTAGATGAAGATGAGTAGAAAAGAGTGACGATCAGCTGCATCAAAGAAGATGTGGTCCAGACTCGAAGCAGAATACATAGAGGACCACACCAAGCTGCTAAGTACAAAAGATGTTTAGAGCTTAATGACATCTTAGCAGCTCAGCACCAACAACAACAACAACTACAACAACAAGAAGCCAGGGCCTGAGGGGTCCTTGTCCGAAGGGACTAAATGAAGTTCTAAGCCTGTTGGGCTTGAAGAGTTCCTAGGGAACTAGAGAAGTTCCAAGGCTGCTGGCCTTGAAGAGTTCTTAGTGAACTGAAGTCCTAAGGTCACCGGCCTTGAAGGAATCTTAGTGATTCGGTCTTTGCCTTCCTTAGTGGAAATCTCGCTAGTTGAAAGCGGAAAGAATGGATTAGAGCTTGAGTCTCTAAACCACTTAAAACCCTTGTGTCTTTTACTTTATGTCATTTACATTATGTACATTAACTGCTATAACTGCTATGTATGTTTTAACTGCTTACTACTAAAGTAACTCTACGAGCAATGTATGTCTGATTATGAATATATCAATGAAGGGGATCTTTTACTTATTCTGCTGTGCTTGAAAAGATTCTTATGTTTGTCGTTTGCTACTTAATGAGCAATACAACTTAATCAAGAAAAAGTATTTGAAATTCTAAGGATCTATTCAACCCCCCCCCCCTTCTAAACCTATATTGTGCCTACTGGAAACTAACACTATTCACAGGCTACTATTCACGGGGTACTATTCACCCGAAAAATATATTTCTTTTCTGTCCAAATTATTTTTGGTACATGAATATTATTCTTAAATTTTACTCCACAAAGTAGTATCATGTTGACAATTTGGATATTTTTAAACTCTGGATAAATTTAAAGTCTTTAATATTTATCCTTGATTTCGTTTGATTAATGCTTATATCATTGTTATCATCTTCATGCTTATATTGTGATGAAAGTCATATTTGGCTTACATGCATAGATAGACTGTTGATTATTAGTTTTACAGTTGTATATTTTTGGCTTACGTGCAAAGATGGACTGTTGATTATTGGTTTTATAGTTGTATATCTTTGGCTTACGTGCAAAGATGAAAATTTGTATGACATGATCATAACCACTGGTGATAATAACGAATATCCTTGGCCCGTAGTGCATGGATAATTCGATGATGTAATTGGCAGGATGATGAACATTAGTTAACAGTTAAATGTCTTTGGCCGTAGTGCACTAACAGACATTTGATTGGTATGATCATGACCATTGGTTTTATAGTTGAATATCTTTGGCCCGTAGTGCAAAGGTAGACAACTGATTGGTATGATCATTGTTATTACATTTGAATATCTTTAGCCTTTGGGGTAAGGATATTGAGTAAACGTTCTATTAAGCTTTTGTGGCAAGGAGAAACTGTTGGATTTACATGATTATAAATATGAATTGTGGATTTAACTATAATCTTTGGTGGTTTAGGTGAAGACAGGTGATGATAGTTCTTTTTGTCTTGGGTATAACAAAGAACTGTTGTTGAGTATTATAGGAATGAAATATTAACGATGGACTTTTAATCTAGAAGAGATAGTAGACATTATGTTCTACTTGACTCTTCTAATGGATTGCTTATTTCGCTGCAGTTAAACTTGATGTTTATTGTATTTTATCAATTTAACATTGTTGAAGGCTAAGGATAATTTATTCTGCATTATCTTAGTCATAATATTTCTTACTAGGCTAGTTGAGCTCACCCTTTTGCTTTCTTTTATTCTTCAGGAAATTAGAATATAGTTGGGACTAGTTGGGGAATGGAGTGACGGTCCAAGATGGTTGTTTTAGCAGTACTCACTACTTAGTGTGATAATAAGTGTAATGAGGATTGAATTTGAGTTTGTATACTATCTATGAGACAATATTCATGTAAAAACTCAGCTATGTTTTGTCGTATATATTACCCGACAGTTGCATAAAAGAAGTTTGTATTTGATTTATGTAGTGTGTATCTGGCGACTCAAGATGGGTAATGTATACCTGTTTTGGGGGCGTCACAGCTACACCTTGGCTAGACCCAAATAATTACATCTCAATATTGCCCCTAAGTCTCTTATTTATAAGGAACTTAAAATAAGAGAGTATATAAATTTATACCAATAAAAGAACAGATCCGTATCTGCCGAAGAAGAACTGTAACACCCAAACACCATACGCCGAAGATAATCGAACCTCAACACTACCGAAGATATATAAATAATTGCCCTTATCACTACCGAAGATAGATAAATAGTCGACCTTATCATAATCAAAGATGTAGATAACCAACCTTATAACAACCGAAGATATAGATTACCAACCTTATCACAACCGAATATATAGATAATTGACCTTATCACAACCGAAGATGTAGATAAACAACCTTATCACAACTTAAAATATAGATAACCAACCTCATCACAACCGAAACATGTTATCCGTTTGGGAGGACGTTAATCCGTCCCGAAGGATGTCATCCATTCAGGAGGACGTTAATTCGTCCCGAAGGATGTTATCCGTTCGGGAGAACGTTGGTCCTTCCCAAAGGATGTTATCCGTTTGGGAGGACGCTGGTCCTTCCCGAAGGATGGTGCTCATACCAGACTTGTATATCTTGCCCCAGGTGGTAAAAATATAATTGATGCCTGAAATTCTTCTTCTTAATTCTTTTATTTATTCGGCAAAACCAAGGAGAGAATAAAATAAGACGATTTATTAGTGTTGTAAATTGTTGACAATGATCAAAGCGGATTAATGTTCTAGAAGCATATCAATGTGCCGAAGCGAGTTGATGTGCCAAATCTTATTGATGAGCCAAAGATGGCTGATGCTAAATCTGAATCCGTTAAGTTGTCTGACTTTTGGAACTCTAAAAAATTTCCTTCTGTATTTTTTTCTATCCGCCTATTTAATGCGATCATGAGGCAAAAAAGTGGAACTCTAGAGGACAAAAGTGTCATCACGTTAAACCTTATGTAATTACATGTACGAGTATGTGATGATTGGGTAATATACCCATGAATCGGATATACTTGAGCTTAGATTTGTGTATTCTTGAGTCTTTTCGTAGTATTTTTACTGTGTTTATGTTTTGATTTGTAGGAGTGGGAGTTGTAAGAACATTTGGGGGAATTTGAGCTGAAAAAGGGGATATCGATGGTTTACATCCCACCGTCACGGGCGCTCTAGCCTTTAGTTAATCCCAAATAATGGGCGCTGGGCGAACCTATAGTTGACCAGATAAAGCGGGTTGACTTCTCGTTTGGCCACTCACTTGGAGATTGTTTGAAACCTAATTAGATTTGGATTGCTAGAGTTGGACAAGTGAAGTATAAATTGGTTATTTACATTGGGATAGGGGACTACACTACAGAATTGGAAGATTAATCAAGGAGCAAGGGGAGATTGTTGAAGATTTTGGACTTAGAGTTCTTCTTCTTCTTTATTCTTTTAATTTGTGTAATTCATTGAGGATGATCTTTCAATTATTGTTGATTAAAATTTTCATTATAAACTAATTTCTTTTATTAAGATTCCAATTGAACCTTTAATGGTTATGAATTGATTATTTGATTTATTCCAATTATTGATGTTGAAGTGAATTGTTCATCTTGCTTTGTGCTGATTGATTAATTATCTGGCCAATAATTACCTTGTTACTCTAGAAGGAATTGGAAGAGGAATTCTAGGGTTAGAACTGCGCTTGATGACATGTGACTTAGTTATCTGCACAGTGAATAATTAAGTTTGTGAATAGAATGGAAATATCTCTTCACCGCATGTAACGCAAAAGGAATTGGGTTTGTAACGAGTTTAATTCAATTGTTTTGCATAGGAATATAGCAAAATTAATCTGAGTTAAATAGAAGGCAATTGATCACTTGGAAAAGGGCTTTTGTCATTTGAGAATTCCTGTTAACAATTCAGTAGACATAATAATTGGGATAATTGAATAATTGATTTAAAAATCCTAATTGGGGATATTGGAGTCTTAATCTTTATTTATCTGAATTCAATCAAATTTTAGTTTGTTTATTTGCTTTCTTTTAGAATAATCTCTTTACGTTGTTTAATCTAGTTTTCTTAATTCTAAAAATCACAATTATTGGTTGTTTAAATAAAATTGGATTGATATAGTACTAGTAGTTGGAGTTTATTAATTAGAATTCTCCGTGGGATCGACACTTTATTTTATCACTATATTACTTGTTGATAGTGTATACTTGCGTTTGCTTTGATTGTGAAATCAACCAACAAGTTTTAAGCGTAGATTACTTGAGGAGTTCTTTATTAGTATTAATTCCATATTAGTTATAATCAATTCGGTCTTAATTTGAACGTTACTTATTTTTCTTCTTGTCTTCGCAGGAATTCTTTGCGAGTGTATGCACACTAGATCAAGGGCGAGAAAAGAACTTTTTCCTTATACAGACGATATTGAAAGGAAGTTCCGGAAAGTGCAATCGACTAGTGCAGTATCACCCGAGGAAGAAAAACTGGCAAAACAAGAAATTCCAGCGAACATGGCAAGGAACGACCAAAAATCACTTAGGGACTATGCCATGCCGAATGTCACGGATATACAGTCGAGTATTAGGAGGCCAGCGATCAATGCAAATAGTTTTGAGATTAAACCAGCAACAATTCAGATGCTTCAGAATACATGTCTGTTTGGGGGTAGTTCGTTAGATGATCCGAATGAGCATGTCTTAAGTTTCTTGGAAGTTTGCGACACCTTCAAGTTCAACAATGTATCGGAAGATGCTACAAGGTTGAGGATGTTCCCGTTTACCTTGAAAGATAAAGCGCGAAGTTGGCTACACTCTCAGCCTCCTGGCTCAATCACCACCTGGGACGACTTAGCTCAAAAATTTCTAGCTAAGTTTTTTCCACCAGCGAAGTCGGCAAAACTACGGAACGATATTCATACCTTTGCACAATTTGATTCAGAATCGTTATATGAGGCATTGGAAAGGTTTAACGATATACTCCGTAAGTGTCCACACCATGGAATTCCACAGTGGATGCAGTTAGGGATATTTTGTGATGGTTTGCAAGCGTCCACGGGGGCTAGTATTGATGCAGCAGCAGGGGGAGCGATCATGTCTAAGAGTTTTGATGAGGCATATCAGCTGTTAGAGACAATGGCCACCAACAACTATCAATGGCCCATGACTAGGTCTAATCCTCCGAAAACAGCAGGAAAGCATGACGTAGATGCGATGACAACATTACAAGCACAAATGGCCGCAATGGCTAAGCAAATGGAATTATGGCATCCTCAATCCACACAGCAGGTAGCGATGGTTTGTGAAATTTGTGCTGGGGGTCATACTACGGATCAATGTGCCATAAATGCTGAAGCAGCACAGTTTGTAGGGAGTTACAGTCGGTCTACCCAGCCTTATCCGAATCAAAATGTATATAATCCGGGTTGGAGAAATCATCCGGGGTTTTCATGAAGTAACAACCAAGCTTCAGCTCAAGCGCCGAGACAACAAAACACATCCGAGTTTCAAAATCAGATTCAACAGTCAGAGAGGAAATCAAGTCTGGAAGAAACCATGGAGAGATATATTAAAGCTTCTGAAAAGAAACACGAAGAACATGAAAAGAAACAAAATCAAACAGATTTGAATATGCAAAGCTTAAGTGCGTCGATAAAAAATCTGGAAAATCAAATAGGGCAAATAGCGCATGCACTGAATAACCGACCACTTGGAACACTTCCGAACGATACAGAGAAAAACCCGGGCAGAGATGAGCATTGTAAGGCTGTAACTCTATGAAGTGGAAAGGAATTACAAGAGACAGTCTCGGATAGGGAAAAGTGGGACAAGGCATCAATTGAAACAGAGGAAGTGGGGGACACCGAAAAGCGTCAAGATGAGACCTTACAGCAGAAAGTGTCGGAACCAACCAGCACAATGCCTCCCATACCGTATCCGCAGAGATTTCAGAAAGCTAAGTTGGATAAGCAGTTTTCATGATTTTTGGATATCTTCAAAAAGCTGCATATCAACATCCCCTTTGCCGAAGCCTTGGAGCAAATGCCGAGTTACGCCAAGTTTATGAAGGAGGTTTTGTCGAGGAAGAGGAAATTGGGTGAGTTTGAGACAGTAGCATTGACTGAAGAATGCAGCGCAATTATTCAGAACAAGTTACCACTGAAGCTCAAGGATCTAGGTAGCTTTAATATATCGTGAGAAATTCTAAATCAGTTTTCGGGTCGAGCATTATGTGATTTGGGAGCTAGTATAAATCTGATGCCATTATCCGTCTGACCCGATTCGGACTTGAGTGCTCCACCCGGAAACAAATATCGGTTTGCGGTTAAGCGGATAGATCGGTTACATATCCACGAGGTATTGTTGAGGATTTTTTAGTAAAAGTGGATAAATTCATCTTCCCCGCGGATTTCTTTATCTTGGATTGTGAAGTGGACAGTGAAATCCCGATCATTCTTGGGCGACCATTTTTGGCGACGGGTAGAACATTGATTGATGTTCAAAAACGTGAATTGACGATGAGAGTTGAAGATCAACAAGTCACCTTTAATGTTTTCAAGTCAATGTCTTACCCAAAAGAAAAAGGTGAATGTATGCTGGTTGATATAATAGAGGAATTGGTTAATCACAAATTCAGTGCAAATTATTCGGAGGACCCACTTGAATCTATTTTGCTCAAGACAGACGACTACGGCATGGAAGAGGATATTGAATATGTCAAATGGCTAGATACATCATCAGTCTTCCGAAAAAGCACTCAATCTTTCGACACCATAGAGAGGCCCGAAACGGAAGGTAAAAAGTTCAAACCCTCAATAGAAGAGCCACCGGTGCTGGAATTAAAGCCACTACCATCTCATTTGCAGTATGCTTATTTGGGAAAAGATGATACCTTACCAGTTATTGTTTCGACAGAGTTAACTGACACGCAAAAGGAAAAACTGCTACGGGTTCTGCGTGAGTTCAAAACAGCAATTGGGTGGCCTATAGCGGACATTCGAGGTATTAGCCCATCATTCTGTATGCATAAGATTCTAATGGAAGAAGGGGAAAAACCAACCATTGAGATGCAAAGAAGGCTAAACCCCATTATGAAGGATGTGGTGAAAAAAGAGATTATAAAGTGGTTGGATGCCGACATTATTTACCCAATCTCAGATAGTTCATGGGTGAGTCCTGTACAATGTGTACCAAAAAAGGGGGTATGACAGTGATGAAGAATGAAGCGAATGAGCTCATCCCTACTCGAATAGTCACAGGATGGAGGGTATGCATGGACTACCGCAAGCTGAACAAAGCCACACACAAGGATCACTTTCCTTTGCCATTCATTGATCAAATGTTGGATAGGCTAGCGGGACATCAGTTTTATTATCTCTTGGATAGATATTCTGGGTATAATCAAATTGCCATAGCACCGGAGGATCAAGAGAAGACTACATTCACATGCCCCTACGGTATGTTTACATTTCGACTTATGTCCTCTGGTTTATGTAATGGGCCGGCAACCTTTCAACGGTGCATGATGGCGATCTTCTCCGATATGGTCGAGAAAAATTTGGAGGTATTTATGGACGATTTTTCTGTGTTCGGTGATAGCTTTGATCTGTGTTTGAAAAATCTAATTTTAGTGTTGAAACGATGCGTGGAGACTAATCTGGTTCTTAATTGGGAAAAATGTCACTTTATGGTGAAAGAAGGAATTATTCTAGGGCACAAGGTTTCTGCAGCAGGGTTAGAGGTAGATAAAGCAAAGATTGAGACAATTGAGAAACTACCTCCTCCATCATCTGTGAGGGGAATCCGGAGCTTCTTAGGACATTCGAGTTTCTACAGACGCTTCATTAAAGATTTTTCAAAAATTTTAAAACCCTTATGTTCCCTGTTGGAGAAAGATGTGCCTTCAAGATGGATCAGTCATGTATCAAGGCATTCAAGATATTAAAGAAGAATTTGGTTTCTGCTCCAATCATTGTGGCGCCCGATTGGTCTTTACCGTTCGAATTGATGTGCGACGCCAGTGACTACACAGTGGGAGTAGTATTGGAACAAGGTCACGAAAAGATTTTTCACATAATCTACTACTCCAACAAGACATTGATAGATGCTCAGTTGAACTACACAACCACCGAAAAAGAACTACTCACAGTTGTGTTTGCCTTCGACAAATTTAGAGCATATCTCATTGGGACCAAGGTCATTGTCTACACGGATCATTCTGCCATCAAATATCTAATAGAGAAGAAGGATGCCAAACCGAGGTTAATACGGTGGGTGTTACTATTGCAAGAGTTTGATTTAGAGATTCGAGATAGGAAGGGCACCGAAAATCAGGTGGCAGATCGTCTTTCTCGGTTGGAAAATGCAGAGGTACAGAGGAAAGAAAATACAATGATTAATGAGAAATTTTTGGACGAACAACTTCTCCGAGTAACCACAACATTGCCTTGGTATGATGATTATGTGAACTACGTGGTTGCTAAGGTGTTACCACCGGATTTGAACTCACAACAACGAAAGAAATTCCTCCATGACGTGAAGCAGTACTATTGGGATGAACCATTTCTGTTTAAGGCCTACGCGGATCAAATGATTAGACGTTGTGTTCCACATAAAGAGATGGACAGCATATTGGGTCATTGCCACTCATCAAATTATGGAGGCCATTATTCCGGTGATCGAATAGCAGCTAAAGTGTTGCAATCAGGATTTTTCTGGCCTTCTTTATTCAAGGATGCGTACCTCTTTGTGCTAAAGTGTGATCGATGCCAACGTGTAGGTAATATCTTCAAGCGCAATGAAATGACACTCAATTCTATTTTGGGGGTAGAACTGTTCGACGTATGGGGAATAGACTTTATGGGACCTTTCCCATCCTCATTCAATAATCAGTACATTTTGTTGGCGGTCGATTATGTATCCAAATGGGTAGAAGCTGCAGCTTTACCCACGAATGATGCTAACGTCGTCCTTCGATTCTTAAAGAAAAGTATCTTCACACGATTTGGGACGCCGAGAGCAATAATAAGTGATGAGGGGACTCACTTCTGCAATAAATAATTCACAAAGTTACTCACAAAATATGGGGTTCATCATAAAATTGCAGCTGCGTATCATCCCCAAACCAATGGTCAAGCGGAGGTCTCGAATAGGGAGGTCAAGAGAATTATGGAAAAGGTGGTCAATCCGTCACGAAAAGATTGGTCTTTGCGTCTTGACGATGCTCTATGGGCATATCGAACAACATATAAGAATCCGATCGGCATGTCACCTTATCGAATGGTTTATGGAAAGGCGTGTCACCTCCCGGTCGAGCTAGAACATAGTGCACATTGGGCCATTCGTAAACTTAACTTCGATTTACAAGCAGTGGGTGAGAAAAGGTTACTACAATTGAATGAGATGGACGAATTCCGATTCAACGCCTATGAAAACGCAAAACTCTATAAGGAGAAAGTCAAAGCCTGGCATGATAAGAAAATTCTTGATAGAACATTTGAACCGGGCCAACAAGTCTTGTTGTTCAACTCGCGACTGCGTTTATTTCCTGGGAAACTGAAATCACGTTGGTCGAGACCTTTCAAGGTTGTATCTGTCGCACCACACGGAAACATTGAGGTCGAGGAACGGAATTCGAAACGCAAATTTAAGGTCAACGGTCAACGATTGAAATATTATTGGAGTGGACCCGTTGAATGTAAATCAACGTTCATGTATCTCTCCGATCCTGCAACTAAATGAGCACAACAACAAAGTCAGGCTGACGACTATAAACCAAGCGCTACCGGGAGGCAACCCAACGAGTTTTAGTTTATTTGTTTTACTTTATTAACAATATTTCCATTTGAATTCCGTTATTATTATTATTGATTATGAGTAGTGAATGCTCCAGAGTAATGGTCTTTATTGATTTCTTGCTTCAGGGCTACCAGTCATTGCTAATTGGGTATTGGGAGACTTAGCGCCTCGACGCTCAGAATGCCTTACACCAAGGGCCCCCGACGATGCAAAAGCGAAGCGATAGCAAAGCTCAGTTACTTCTCGGCGCTCTCACGATTCATTACTTAGCGCCCAATGACCTTGTCAAATTTGTATCCAAGGTTTAGCGCCCCGGTGCTTAAGTTAAATAGGCTCTCAGCGCCCCGGCGCTGCAAGCCTCTTGACACCCCTGACCCTTAGCGCCCCGACGCTATTTATAGTACATTACCCAGCGCCCCGGCGCTGGGCTCGGTTTTGGAGATCAACCGTTTTTGTTTTGCAAGACTCTTCTTCCCCCACAACTCTTACTTCTTCTTAACTTCTACTTAATCCTCAATTTGAAATCTATTGCTATACTGATATCTCATATCTCATGCATCCATTGCATGACATCTTGCATCATCAATTAGCATCTTACCATTGTCACTCCATATCTAATTTCACTTCCTTCTCTCCAAGTAAAAGGTATGAGTACACTTGCACACTCTTCTATCATCATGCGAATTAAAGGTAACAAGTGCATTTAATTTAATTATGGGGTGCTCAAATTTTTCATCTTAGCCCAACAACCTTATACGGTTATGCATATAGTCGACTCTACCACAGCGTATGGATCACTTGTATTTTGAATTGGGTTGTGAGTGTAAGGTTGATACGAATGAATGAGTTGTGTAGATGATATGCCTCCTAAGTATGAATATCCAGATGTTTATATCAAGCATACTAGGTGTTTGATGTATTGTCTCAATGAACTTGAATTGTTAATCCTCTTGTGAAGGCACGCTTATCCTTTGTAAGAGTGGGTTGCTTGATCTTAATTACGAGACAAATGTTTTGAACAAACCGGACGCACGACACCTTGCGAAGTCATGGGCAATATAAGTGTTACACATCACATTCCTTGGGCATATTATGCATATACATGATTACATATGCTTTAAGAATATAGACTAAGGATAAATGCTAAAATTTCAACTGTTCTGCGAATTTCTGTCTCATGATACCCCTACCATACATCTCATATATATATGTTTTGGATTTTGAGGGTATTATCTTGAATATGGGTATCTTAACTAAAATTTTGTTCAAAGCTAATAAATGGGTATACTTTTTCGTGCAAAATTTTCTACATGGCTTCCAAGCGTCAACGTGGCGAAGGTTCAGGAACCGCTTCAACTCTACCTCCAAAATTCGACAGCCACCGTTTTGTCGATTAACCATGACTCGAAATATTTATAACCGCATGGCTACACGTTCACTAGTCCCAGAATGCAGTTTGAGACCCGATCAATCAAAGGATGGAGAAATGACAGTCATGATAGCTGACCAAAATTGGTTCACCCTCTCCGAACAACCAGACCCAACAGTCATTGCAATTGTAAAGGAGTTCTACACCAACGTGCCCGAGCACTATCATTATGGGGTGTTTGTGAGGGGCAAGACTGTGGAAATTGGCGAAGAGGACATAAACGGGTGTTATCAACTGCCATTAGAGGGCCTGAATGACGAGTATGCATGATTTGTGAGTGATGGGCTAGATTATGAGAAGATAATTCACGAAATTTGTCAGCCGGGCACCACATGGACAGTGCATGAACGCGGTAACATGACCTTTCCACTCTCCAACCTCAATTTATATGGAAAGGCGTGGTATGCGTTTATCTGCGCCAAACTCATGCCATGCACCCATATGAGTCATGTCACCAGGGAGCGAGCGGTACTGTTATACTCAATAATTAAAGGCTTCAAGATAGATGTTGGCCATCTTATTCAGCAGTCTATTCTCCGAGTATCCCGAGGAGGGACCACAAGAGGATTACCACATCCGTCTCTCATCTGCGTTTTGTGTGCTAAATTCGGAGTCAAATGAAAATCAGATGAGATGATTCAAACGCCTATGCCCGTGTTGGACCACAAGTTGATCAGCAGGTATAAAGTGTGGACAGGTGGGGCAAATCACCCTAGGGGATTGGGTTTCATAATTCCCCAAGTCGAAACTTCTCAAGCTCCACCACCTCAGGCTCCACCTACTTATGGTCCTTCGTCAGCAGCTTATCGTGGTGTGGTTCCGGAAGCAGCCCAGCGTGAAATAAACGGTTGGTTTTACAATCTGGAAGCCCAAAAAGTCCAACTCTCTGAACAGCAAGATGTGATTTACAAGTATTTGGTCGACCAGTTTGCAGCTCAGAATGCCATGAACGCCCAGTTGTCTTCGGGTGTTAATATCGATCCGATTCCCTACCTTTGATCCTACCAGTCTTTCCCCCTTCAGATCTAGAGATGAGCGAGGATGATGATGCTCCACCCGATGCATAGGCTCGTCAGGGAAGTCCTCTGTTTTATATTATTTTATCTTTCGCATGAGGACATTGCTCTAGATAAGTTTGGGGGTAGTTTATTTTTATTTGTATTAGTAGATTGTGATTATTAATAGTTTGTGGATGCTTTGATTGTTATTAATGTTGCATTTAGGATTGCATGTTAATTCCAACTTTTGATAGTACATATATTTGGGGGCCAATGATGAAATTAGAATTGCATGAACAAGCCTAGTAAGGATTGTTAGGGTAGTGATATGATTTTCTTGACATAATTTAAATCTTGATCTGTTTGACACTGATATTATAAGGATAGCACATTTTGACAAATGACCATGTTGGCTATGATAGTTTAAATGGATAGATAATAGAGTTCTATAGGATGAATGCTAGTGAAATGAAGGAACAAGTTAAATAGCTAGTGAAGACCGAATATATATATATATATATATATATATATAAACACCGTGGCATGCTTGTCTAGTTTTGTGGCCTTGTTACTTGAGTAAGTAAGCCCGAGGGGATTGTCTCTACACCTAGCGCCCTAAGGTCTTAATGGCTTGGGAGTCGTTGGTCGAAAGCTCGTTAAGGTAGCATTGAAAAGCCTAAGGGAATAAGATAATGCATAGTCATGAGAAGTGAAAAAAAGGGATAATATATACATATATATATATATATATATATAAAAGCGGGAAAAGTGCAAAATGCCCCCGTCTAGCAAAAAACAAGCATAAGTATTCCATGTTGACCCCTAGACTTTGGTGATTGTTTAATTTCAGTTGAATCAATTTTATTTGATGAGTTCTTGAATTGAAGCTGTATTATGCCTAGTAAGAACTTTATTATCTTTCGTATTTTTCTGTTCATTGGTTAGTATGGTTGTTAAACACACACTCACAATATCAATAATAACAGATTTGGATTTATTGATTATTGGGATATTCTTGATCTGCTTTAACATGATGTATTAGCATGTTTTTGTGATTTTTCTGAGGCCTATGGATATATGTGAGCTATTGAATTGCTGGAGTTAAGGACATATAGATTGTTTGCATTTGCATGATGTTTAGTTTTTCGTGTTGTTTGTGTTTTGTTGCTTGAGGGCACGCAACGATTTAAGTTTGGGGGTATTTGATGATTGGGTAATATACCCATGAATCGGATATACTTGAGCTTAAATTTGTGTATTCTTGAGTCTTTTAGTAGTATTTTTACTGTGTTTATGTTTTGATTTGTAGGAGTGGGAGCTGTAAGAACATTTGGGGGAATTTGAAGTGAAAAAGGATATCGAGGTTTACGTCATCCACCAACACGGGCGCCTAGCCTTTTGTTAATCCCAAAGCAAGGGTTGTTGAAGGCGGAACCTCAGTTGACCAGATAAAGCGCGTTGACTTCTCGTTTGGCCACTCACTTGGAGATTGTTTGAAGCCTAATTAGATTTGGATTGCTAGAGTTGGACAAGTGAAGTATAAATTGGTTATTTACATTGGGATAAGGGACTACACTACAGAATTGGAAGATTAATCAAGGAGCAAGGGGAGATTGTTGAAGATTTTGGACTTAGAGTTCTTCTTCTTCTTTATTCTTTTAATTTGTGTAATTCATTGAGGATGATCTTTCAATTATTGTTGAATAAAATTTTCATTATGAACTAATTTCTTTTATTAAGATTCCAATTGAACCTTTTATGGTTGTGAATTGATTATTTGATTTATTCCAATTATTGATGTTGAAGTGAATTGTTCATCTTGCTTTGTGCTGATTGATTAATTATCTGGCCAATAATTACCTTGTTACTCTAGAAGGAATTGGAAGAAGAATTCTAGGGTTAGAACTGGGCATGATGACATGTGACTTAGTTATCTACACAGTGAATAATTAGGTTTGTGAATAGAATGGAAATATCTCTTCGCTGCATGTAACGCATAAGGAATTGGGTTTGTAACGAGTTTAATTCAATTGTTTTGCATAGGAATATAGCAAAATTAATCTGAGTTAAATAGAAGGCAATTGATCACTTGGAAAAGGGCTTTTGGCATTTGAGAATTCCTGTTAACAATTCAGTAGACATAATAATTGGGATAATTGAATAATTGATTTAAAAATCATAATTGGGGATATTGGAGTCTTAATCTTTATTTATCTGAATTCAATCAAATTTTAGTTTGTTTATTTGCTTTCTTTTAGAATAATCTCTTTACGTTGTTTAATCTAGTTTTCTTAATTCTAAAAATCACAATTATTGATTGTTTAAATAAAATTGGATTGATATAGTACTAGTAGTTGGAGTTTATTAATTAGAATTCTCTGTGGGATCGACACTTTATTTTATCACTATATTACTTGTTGACCGTGTATACTTGCATGTTTGATTTGATTGTGAAATCAACCAACAGTATGATCATAACAATGTTATGATATAGTACTTGATAAATGATGTATTCACATGCATGAATATGATGCATTACTTTGAATAAAGAAAATTAATAATGTAAGTAATGCATAACGTAACAATATGATTTATTAGTTACAAGTATAACATCATATTATGAAATTTATATTGCAGGTGAAGCAGTATTGTTAATCATAATGATTTCATAAATTAATAAAAAAGAACTACTTATCTTTTATGCGAAGGATCTGCCTCCTTATCTTAGTAAGCCGACACATAGATAGATTAATTGTGTTGGTGATTTTTCGAACAGAGTTTTGGTTTTCCACAGACGATGCTAATGTTAACGCTTGAAGAAATCACCAAAACAGCATGCCAAAATCGCACTAACGGTTGAATGTGTTGTTGTGAAATCAAACTCACAAAATACACACAAATAAAAATACAAACATCATTATAAGAGAGATAAAATATAGACACAAGAATTTATGTGGAAGCCCAATTGGAAAAAAAACCATGGAGAGAGATAAGAAATTCACTAAAATAGTATAGAGAGTACAAATTATTTGTTTGTGTCATATATTATTGTCCCCTCTAACCCTTGCTTGTTGCTATATTTATAGAAGTCATGTTCACCCGAATTCAACTAGGAGTAGAAGTCTTTTTAATTTGATCATAATCACCTTATAACTTTAATTAATGATTGATTGCTTCCTTCTCAAGTTAGATGTCTTTATCCCACCAAATTAATAAGGAAGCACAATCTTACTTTAATAAGAACTCTCCCCTATTTGACCAAATAAACACCAAATCTGGTCCATTAAATAGATTGGGCCACACCTTGGCTAGACCCAAAAATTACATCACAACATTGTCCATTGCTACTGCCTCCCGGTATCGCAAGTAAGTTTTGAAAGTAAAAAACCAGTAACAAGATAATAGTAAGTTTTGTTCTTAAAAGCTTTTAGTATATAATTTTCTTGTTAAATGATACATTTTAGATATTTTAACTTTATAATAGTAAAAATTCATTAACTATACTTGAATCAATTTATTTCAGTTTATTAATATTATAATAAAAATGTTATTTTCTACTTTAATTTTAGAAGTGAAATGGTATATTTTTAAAATATTTTTCAAATGATAGTGAAAACTAATTATTATATAAGAAAGACCATTTTAACAAAAAAATTATTTTATTTATTATACAATTTTTTTTTGATAGTTTATTATATAATAGATAATATATATATATATATATATATATGTAAGTTATTCAGATACGGATCCGGATCCGAATATCCGTCGAATATATTTACGGTCGGATGTTAAACGAATACGAATACACGTATATTCATATTCGTATCCATTTATTTGCGAATATCTTTAAACCGAATACGATATATTCATTTTTTTCGAATACAAATAATATTCTTTTTTTTTCGAATACAGAACGGATAAGAATTTTTTGATTACCATTTATAGCACTAGTATCATCTATGCTTAATGAAGAATATTTTTTACGTTGCTATCACCCGAAGAATGCTAGGAATACAAGAAATTACTAGGTCGTGTCATGTAACCATCAAAAAACACAGGACTTACCTAATCTGGCGTCTCTCCTTTTCATCAACTTTTCCAAAATGTTCAATTAATACTCCCTAGCTCCTATATTTCCTAAAAATATTTCCATTTACAAAATTTATAATTATGACAAAATAATTGGATTTTGGAGGTAAACTTGAGTACAATGCGTCATCATGAAAGAATGGAAAAAAGGGTTTTCATCCAAAGAAATTGAACATTTTTGTTTGGAAAAAATTGATAAATAAGCTTTCTTTTTGTCAACTGGCAACTGCAAGAGAAAGAAACGAACATCTTGACCAAGGGAGGAAAGAAAAATGACACAAAAATTTGCCACATTCATTAACTCACTTATCACAAACCCCCATCTAAAAGTACGTGATACCAAAAAGATGTGTACAAAAACCCAAAAGGAAACTAACCAAATAAAAAATATTAGACATAAAAAAAGGTGAATTTTTTAATTCACCAAGGAGTGGAGTTGTCTGTTAGACTCAAAAGTTCTTCCAAATAATCAGCACCCAAGTCCTCCAACACTAGCACATTCTCAATTTTCACCTCTGTGCTTTTGCTTTTGCTTTTACTTTTACTTTTCCTGCTCAAATTTCTCTTCCTCATAGAATGTCTTTTCTTTAATGCCACCACCGGGGAACAACCAGCCTCACAACTGTGCTTCATGTCACTCAACGATTCCCGGACTATTTCCTCCGGAAAATTGAGAATTGCTGACGAACCGCGCATCGCAAACGCCGCTTGATCATAAGCCAAAGCAGCTTGTTCTGCACTATCAAATGTGCCTAGCCACACCCTTACGCCATTTCTAGTCGAATCCCTTATTTCTGCAGCAAATTTTCCCCACGGCCGCCTTCGTACCCCTCTATAGGATTTCGATTTCTTGGGATTTTCTTGGGAATTTGAATTAACTTCGTCTTCTTTAATTTCTTCAGGGGAATTGGATTCTGATGTTTCTTGTGCTGCTTGTGACGAAGCACCAAATAGACGCATTTCTTCAGAGTCATTTTCATTAAAAGGAAGGGAATTGAGGAATTCTATTCCATCCCATGAGAGGGAATCCATTGATCCGAATGAAGATTCCGGCGAGAAATCGGAATTTGGGGAGTGGAAAAGGGATAAACCCATTCGAAATTTTGGTGGTTTTTTTTTCTAGTAGTAGTAGTAGTAGTGGTGGTAGACTAGTAGCTTGCTACCTTTAAATACCCAAAAATGAGAGGGATGATATTTGAATTAATTGAAATAAAATAATCAATAATGAAAGGCAGGGGAATGGAAAAAGAAAAGGGAAATAAGGGTAAAAATGCCCAAAGACAGAAAAGGGACCAAAGAGGATGTATTTCCATATTTTACAATATGAAATTAAATTATTTAGTAGTACAACATTACTAGTTGGGAAATACACACATGGGTCAAATGGAGGGAGGCGGCCAGGTTAGAGGGGAAGTTGAATGATATCAGCATTTCATTTGTTTCATGTGAGCTCAGCTCAGCTCAGCTCTCCTGGTGTGGAGACCTTGTCCACTTGCCCATCGGACTTGAATCTTGACTTTCCCTATGTACTCTACTCTTAAATACTTACCATTAGTAAATGTTCCATATCTTTTTGATTTTTTTAGCATCAATTTTTTTTAATTCATAAAAATTAGTTATATATATATATATATATATATATATATATATATATATGCATGCTAAACTTAAATATTACAAACATTCTACGTGGACATGAAAATTAAACATGAGTGTATTTGAATTTCACCTATTTGTATTTTTACCATCAATGGGGGGTAAAAACACAAATAGGTTAAATTAAAATACACGCATATCCAATTTTCATGTTCAATTTTTATATCCGCGTAGAAGAACTCTTAATATTAATCTTCAGTATTTTTGTAATTACATTGTATTATTGTGTAGCTCTGTAATTCATTAATCTCATTTTCTTAATTTTTTGTGATTCCTAACATCTAAACAGAGATGTTTCGTTGCTAGTTTACCATCTGACTTCTCAAGCCCAAATACTTGCATTGCATGGGAAAAGTTTAATGTCTTTTTCAAAGAACATTCAAAATTATTTCCTTAAGCTAGCCAGCCTTTCTTGCAGTATACTGTAGGATGTGTGTGTTTTCTTTCTCTTTTTCCTGAGGCTAATAATTTATTATTATATATATTTTGTTGTCAATCTTTTTCCTTGTAAGCAATTATATAGTGTATTTGTGGTTACTGGTTATTCGGTTTTTGGAGCGTTTGGAAGTTAAACACTTGAAAATTTTGTCCGTTTAGTAATAATTTATTTTAAATGCAATTTAGTTAACTAGCTAACTGCTGTAAACTCCGATAACTAAATAAATCCATAATGATAAAAAATTTAAATTAATATATTTTATGAACTCAGAAAAAAAAATATCAACAGTGGAGCACCTTATGCATAGAGTAATGTTTGGGTTAAATGAATTTATTGCATTAATTGTTTTGAAGTGAAGTTGTACCTTTAAAGATCATCCTATTTAACAAAATTTTGACCAAGTACTGTTCATAGAGTCTTGTAAGTCACCCATGACTAATTGATTCTAGAAAAGTCACAATGCCAGACGCCAATATAAGAAGTTTGAAACTTATAAATATGGAGGACATAAATTTCTTTCTAAATCCAGATTAACTTCAAAACAATGCGGCTCATCGTTCTACATTTGGACACTTTATTAACTAAATAGTTTGGATTTGATTCGTACTTGTTCGATTCGAGTTTGACTTGAAATATAAATGATTTAAATATGAACAAATTTTAAAATTCAATAAATTACTCGAATCTCTTTAAATTATAATTTTTTATTAATATTCGGATCATATTTGCTCGAAAAGTTCAAATTATTTGTGCTCAATTTGATAGCTAAACAAGCCTCAATCAAACTTTATTTTATACTCGATAAATTTTATGAACCAAATTTAAGTAACTCAATACTCAACTGATTAGATTTATTTACACCTCTAATATTAAGAATGTTATATGGTTATACATAGTTCCTTAATTAATATAACTCTCTAGAAATGGTGAATTATATTATACTCTTAGTTGATTTTAATATTATATTTGTATTTGACATGTTTAGCTAGATATGATTCTTTTAAATTAATGTTGTTTTTCACTAATGAACTTTAAATTATAAATTTGATTATTAGACAATATTTATTAAGAAAATTATGTATAAATGTCTCCAATGCAAACTTAGGCGGTTGATAATGTCGGAATAAATATGCATTAACGACACTTTTATACTTATTTTAATAATATTTTAAACTTTCAACCATACTTATTGATCTGACAATAATTATGACAATATCAATGGCCTAAATTTATGATTTAATTATTGAATCTCTTTTATTATGATCTAATAGTTGTATGAAAAGTAAAAACACTGGCGGAGAGTACATTCTTAGCATGTGTTTGGATTTGTCTAATACTTCCTCCGTTTCAGGATAAAAATAGATTTTTTACGCATATTAAGAATAAGAATGAAATGACAAAATTACCCATAATAATATGTGTGACGTCCCCAAAATAGGTATACATCACCCATCTTGAGTCGCCAGATACATGGTACTGAATACAAATACAAATTAATTATACAACAGTCGTGTAAAATACGACAAAATATATACTGTGAGTTTTAATACAAATATTGTCATCTAGACAATATCCACACTCAATGGAGTCCTCATTATATTTATTATTACACTATTTCACAGAATAGTGAGGACTACTAATGCACCATCTAGGACCATCACTGTTCCCCGACTAGCCCAAATTTCGTTCTCATTTCTGAAGAGAACAATGAAAGAAAGGGTGAGCTCAACTAGCCCAAAGAAAAATATTATGACTAAGATGATGCGAGAATAAATTATCGTTAGCATTCAACGATGTTAAACGATACAATATAACAAACATCAAGTTTAAGTGCGGTGAACAAACAATCCATTAGAAGAGTCAGTAGAGAATAAAATTCTACTATCTTCTATGATTTAAAAGGTTTTTCATTACTTTTATCATTTGAGACTCATTTCGATAAATAATCTACATCATCAAATCATCCCCGCACTACTGGGCCAAGGATAATCTTTAGTATCACGACCACGAATTATCCATGCACTACGGACAAAATATATTCATGCACTACTGACCTTGCAGACGAGTTATTCCAACAGGATAATAAAGAATGGAACCAGGTTATGCGTAAGCGCTTGAGATGGGATATTCCAATGAATAATAAATAACAAAACCAGTCAATGCGTAAGCGTCTGCAAGCGGGATGTTCCAACAAAATAATAAAGAATGGAATAACAAAAGTTCTCTTCATGAATACAAAAGAAATAATACCCCTTACAGGTACAACAAATAATATCCCTTACCTTTGAAAGAAGAGTATTCTGACGAGTAGGGCGGGAATATACTTGAAGAAAACTTGCACTATCTTCTACGCTCAAAGCTTTCTTAAACTCTAAAGAAATACACTCGAGATTACAGAAGAAGAACTCTCTCTATAGTTTCTCTCTAGAGTTTCGATTGAATTAATAAAGAAATAATGAAGGAATGAGCTTCTATTTATAGAAGAATGGACTGAATAGTAACTAATTCATGAACGGTTCAGATTGATTTACTTTTAAACGGACAATCCAGATTGATTTACTTTTAAACGGACGGTCCAAATTGATTTACTATGCAGTATTAATAAAATATTCTAATAAAACAAAATCTTTTAAATAAAATATAATATATTCTATTTATAATCTAATAAAACGAATAACTTTATAAAAGTATTACATTTTATATAAAAAGATTTTACTATACAAAATACTATCTGAGAATACACTATGCAACACTATGCATAATAAAATATAATATATATTTTAATTATTGTCTAATAAAATAAATAACTTTATAAAAGTATTACATTTTATATAAAAAAGATTTTACTATGCAAAATACTATGCATAATAAAATATATTATACTCTAATTATTATCTAATAAAATAAATAACTTTATAAAAATATTACATTTTATATATAAAAAAATTACTATGCAAAACACTATGCATAATAAAATATATTATATTCTAATTATTATACAATAAAACAAATAACTTTATAAAAGTATTACATTTTATATAAAAAGCTTTTTTGCTTTATTACATTAATAATACTAATAAAACAAAATTTATATATATATATATAAAACTTACGTGACTTCATAAAAAGACACTTCAATATAATTAACAACATTTATTATCATTATTATAATTCACAATATTAATCGACCAGGTCGTTCCCAGGAAAGAGGGGGCTTTCCAATAAGGATTTCTCCTTATTGGCGCGCAATTAGGTGACCAAACCTCTCATTGGCAGAACTTCTAGACATCGTTAATATTACAAATAATAATGCTAATAACTTCGTCGTCTTAATTATTGATTTAATAATATATAAAATATTGACAATAATTGTGACGCCCCCAAAATTAGGTATACGTCACCCATCTTGGGTCGCCACTTACATGGTACAAAATACAAATACAAACTTAATTATACATCCATAGGTATAACATACGACAATACATAAACCGAGAGTTCTAATAGGAATATTGTCATTTAGACAATATCCATACTCAAGAGTCCTCATTACATTTATTGTCACACTATTTAATGAATAGTGATGACTACTAATGCTATCTTCGGGACCATCACTCTTTTCCCGACTCTCGTCCCGGCTATATTCTCATTTCCTGAAGAGAACAGTGAAAGAAAGGGTGAGCTCAACTAGCCCAGTAAGAAATATTATAACTAAGATAATGCAGAATAAATTATCAATAGTCTTCAACAATGTTAATGTGACGCCCCCAAAATTAGGTATACGTCACCCATCTTGGGTCGCCACTTACATGGTTCATAAATTCAAATACAAACTTAATTATACATCTGTCGTGTAACATACGACAATACATAAACTGAGAGTTCTAATAGGAATATTTTCATTTAGACAATATCCATACTCAAGGAGTCCTCATTACATTTATTGTCACACTATTTAACAGAATGGTGAGGACTACTAATGCTATCTTCAGGACCATCACTCTTTTCCCCGACTCATCCCAAATATATATTCTCATTTCACAAGAGAACGGTGAAAGAAAAGGGTGAGCTCAACTAGCCCGATGAAATATTATGACTAAGATAATGCGAATAAATTATCAATAGTCTTCAACAATGTTAAACCGATAAAATACAATAGACAACCAGTTTAAGCTGCGGTGAATATGCAATCCATTAAAAGAGTCAAGTAGAGAATAAAGTCTACTATCTTTTAGGTTTTAAAGGTTTTCATCAATTTTTATCATTTGAGACTTCGACAATAAATAAACCACCACATCTAATCATCAACGTATCGACGGTCAAGGATTTTCATCAAATTATCAATGGTCATGACTATCTTACTGAATCACCCCTCGGTCATAATCATACCAAAAACTATCCATCCATCAACGCATTACAGAGCCACCGAGGACTTTTGTCACATCATTTATATCAAGCCATGATTATCTAGAATGATCCCAGTGTCATAATCATACTAAGTTCATCTATGCACGTAAGCGAAAGATAACAAAAGATAACATGAGAATGATGACAATGACATAATAATTCAATAAAACAAGTTCAAGAATTATTTAATCCGGGAATTATTAACGTCCAAATTGTCAACATGATCTTTTGCTTTTGTAGAGTAAAATTCAAGAATGATCGGAAGAATATTTCCATGAAAAGATCTTTGGATGAAGCGCAAATATCAAGGATATTCCACTAATTTCATGGAGTATAGAAGTCAAAGTTTTAACCAACCGGGTATAATAAAGAATGGAATAACAAAAGAAATCACCATGCGTGCGGTGATTGCATTGACAAAGTTATTCCAATGTAATAATAATAACGGAACCGAAGTCGGTGAAATTCACACCGGCGGATGATCCAACAGAAATAATAAATCTTTGAATAATAAACAATGGAACCGTGTTTGATTGTAAAACACACGACGAGATATTCCAACGAGAATAATAAATGCGAATAATAAACAATGGAACCGAGTCCGATGTAAAACACACGAGATATGATATTCCAACGTAATAATAAAGAATGGAATAACGAAGAAGATCACCAAGTATAGGGGATTCAGCGTATCACAAAGTTATTCAACGAGAATAAATAAGAATGGAATAACATAAGAATTTCACCAAGTATAGTGTCTGCCGCATACAAAAGTTATGTATAGGGTATACCACTTTTACGAGTTATTCAATGAATAATAATGAATGGAATAACGTAAGTTCTCTTCATGAATAAGAAAGAATAACACCCATTACAGTCTGAACAAATAATACCCTACTACCGTAAAAAGACACCGGATATCAAAGTAGTGAAGTACCGAATCTTCTTCTTCTTTTCTCTATAGATTTTCTCTATAAACTTCTCTATATAATTTCTCTACAGAGTTTCAATGAATTAAAAAAAATAATGAAGGAATGAGCTTATTTATAGGAAAATAGAATGCATAGTAATTAATCCATGAACGGTCAGATTGATTTACTTTAATCGACGGTCCATATTTAAAGCAAAATCTTTTAAATAAAATATCATATATTCTATTTAAATAAAAACATTTTACTATGCAAACACTATGCAACACTATGCAAAACACTATGCAAAACACTATGCAACACTATGCATAATAAAATATAATATATTCTATTTATAGAATAACTTTAATAAAGTATTATGTTTTATATAAAAGATGTTTCGCATTTTATTACGTTAATAATACTGAATAAAACAAAACGTCATTATCGCTTATAATAATTCATATTATTAATCGACAATAATGGAATCAAACCGAGTGACTTCTCACATAAGCATCAATAATCAATACAAAGGTGTCTTACTTATGCACCACATGACATCTTTGTTTTTACTACCGAAAGTAGTTCAACAATGATCAACGGTAAAACTTCCGCCGTTATTTCAATAAAATATTTTTTGTCGTTTTCTCAATCCGACAATAATTACATTAATAGGGGTCCACCAATGATTGAGTAGTTGTCATGCGAATATTCCTCGCTAAACCGAATATTCCCCACCAATCGAATATAATATAACCACTTGCATACTTTGCAAAATTTATAAATACTACCCACAACTATAATATTATCTCAAATTCATACCATAATATTAAAAATTATTTCGACAAAATTTAAATCTTTATTGATAAAATCTGGGGTCTCACAATCTCCCTACTTATGGAATTTCGCCCCGAAATTAGGGTAATGCGACTGATATGATAAAGAGATGAGGATACCTTGAATACCTTTATCGTTAAAATATTAAATTCATCTCCTTGATCCGCAAAAGATATTCATTAACAATTCATCTTTTGCCTTTCTGGGCAAAAGATATACAATCAGTAAAACCAATAATCTTTGAAACTCGACAATAGTATCACGACCACGAATTATCCACGCACTACTCTTCGGCGTGGGATATTCGTGTTTTTTTAATCTGATCCATGATTATACCGAATAATCCTTGGTCATAATCATACCAAGTCTATCAATGCACTACTGACGAAAGATGACTTTTACCACATCCATGAATTAATATTTCATTCTTTGAGACTCAATTTCAATAATTAATCCATATCATCGAATCATCCCTGCACTACAGGCCAAGGATATTCATTAGTATCACGACCACGAATTATCCATGCACTACTGCTAAAGATAATCGTGTATTCATTAGTATCACGACCACAAATTATCCATGCACTACTACCGAAGATAATCGTGTATTCATTAGTATCACGACCACAAATTATCCATTACGACTACTGACCAAAGATAATCGTGTATTCATTAAGTATCACGACCACAAATTATCCATGCACTACGACCAAAGATAATCGTGTTTTCAATTACGATTATGATTATACCCAACAATCCACGGTCATAATCATACCAAGTCCATCTATGCACTTTCTGAATACACGATGACTTTCAACATAATATAAATATGAGGATGATGATATAAAGAATCAATCAATGAGATAAAGGATAAATATTAAACATTTATAATATAATTTATCCAGGATTCAAGAATATCCCCATGTTATCAATCACTTAATAATCTCATAATCTAATATCATTAATATTATAACAATATTTTAATCACTTCTTAAATTTATAAACAATTTATCTCAATTGTTTACGCTTTTACCATATAATGCATTTAATCATTCAAAAATGCCATACTCATAAGACATCATCACCAATTATTAAATCCTCATCAAAAAATATGCATATACTCTATATATAGGATTCTCTAGCCATAAAGTCCTATTTTCAACTTTGTTACTTCACATAACATATTTAACTCATATGTTCAGTAACTAAACTATTTTCATGAAAATACCAAATCAGTCCCAAAAATATTTCTTTTCTGGGATTTAGCATAATATAGTCCCATAATGAAAATATATTTTTCTCGAATTTTTAAAATTCATTTACTATTTTTCAAAAATCAATTTCTAATTAATTCCTTAAGAAATTTGCTACCTCAAGTTTAACTCCAAAATTTCCAAATCTTGTCAGGACCTTACACATGTTAATGTGAGCCTCCAGTTTAAATTTTATGGTCATCGGAGTTTTAGAACTCCGGTTATAGCGTTTTTAAATCGGAAAACCTAAATATTGAAATAGTCATAACTTGCTCATTTTAATTGAGAATGAGCTCATTTTTGGACAGGAGGTACTTTATACCATATACCTTCATGTCCCAAAAGGCCAGAATTTTTATCATAATTTAAGTGGCCGAAACAGCCCTCTAAAATCATGGCAGCAGCTTTTTTAGGTTTTTTGCAGCTTTGCACTCCTTTGCTAAAATCAGTCCACACAAAATCTACAACACCTTTTCCAGTAATTCCACTTGGATTAGTTAGGTAACTCATAGATCTAACTCTAGGACTTGACCACACTCAAAATTCAAAATATAATAGGAGATATGGTCAATTGAATTTCATGATCGCGTTTTCACCAAAAATCGATTTTCAACTCTTTGTGATTTCTAAGAAACTTTCATGTTTTTACATACTAACCAACATAACTCATCATAAAACTTAGTAATACCACGTATACCCATGATTTTCATTAGTCCAATGCTTTTATTATGACTTTCATCACAAACCACATAAACTGTTCATTTTAGTTGAAGAAATATTTGAGGTTTAAGAAATGGGTTTTGTCTTTGAATCAATACAAAATTAGATTTCACGCTCTAGGGTAGGCTAGGAAATCTTCAAGAATACGTCAAGAAATTTATTAATGATAGAAATATCATTCAAAACTACTACTCTTATCCAAGACTTGGATAGTACGTTACATTGATACCAACTGTGACTTTCATCCCAACTTTGGATAAGACGTCACAATGACACCTTACATAAATGTATAGTCAAAAACTGTTTTAGAAATTAGAATCTTTGGGAAGTGCTCAAGAAAACCTTCGTACGTGGGAGGCCATGCTTCTAGGTTATGATAGATATCATATGGCCACAGAATTATCCTTGGTTTACCCAATAGACCCCAAAGAAAAATGAGAAGATTACTATCATATTCTTCCCAATGGTGAGTCTTCTCTTGATTTATCATTATCTCCAATTTGTCTCAAATTGAGAATTATACTTCAAACAAACACCAAGATCATATAGGTAGTGTTAAGTAAATATACTCAAGAAAGTGAGTGATGAGCACAACCTGCTCTTCTTATGATGACACGAGGTTGTATGTCATTAGACATCTTGTATGATAGTGGCAAAACACTCTTCCAACGTTGGGTTCGCCTCACCCTAGTTGATTCACCAAATATAACTACTAAATGATGACCACCGCTTCAATTCCATTGTTACCCCCCGCCGAAGCTAGCTACACTCTTATTACACGAAAGGAATTGTGAAGCAAAAGGGTTAATTAATATATCAAATATTATCCCTATACATTGATGACCAATTAAATACCAAATAAACTTAGGTAGGTCATACTAGCGAAGAATTTCCGTCTCTCCCTCCTAGTTCTTATCTCACATCTTAGCCGGGGATCATATCCTAAGCTCGATACCAACCGTGGCCGCCCCCCAAAATTAGGTATACGTCACCCATCTTGGGTCGCCACTTACATGGTACATAAATTCAAATACAAACTTAATTATACATCTGTCGTGTAACATACGACAATACATAAACTGAGAGTTCTAATAGGAATATTTTCATTTAGACAATATCCATACTCATGGAGTCCTCATTACATTTATTGTCACACTATTTAACAGAATGGTGAGGACTACTAATGCTATCTTCAGGACCATCACTCTTTTCCCCGACTCGTCCCAGCTATATTCTCATTTCACGAAGAGAATAAAGGAAAGAAAGGGTGAGCTCAACTAGCCGAAGAAGAAATATTATGACTAAGATAATTGTAATAAATTATCAATAGTCTTCAACAATGTTAAACCGATAAAATACAATAGACAAACCGCTTTTAATCTGCGGTGAATATCTGAATCCATTAAAAGAGTCAAGTAGAGAATAAAGTCTACTATCTTTTAGGTTTTAAAAGGTTTTCATCAATTTTTATCATTTGAGACTCGACTTAATAAATAAACCACCACATCTAATCATCAACATCGTGACGGTCAAGGATTTTCATCAAATTATCAATGGTCATGACTATACTAGAATCACCCCCGGTCATAATCATACCAAAAAACTATCCATCATTTGCATTACGAACCAATTTGAGGACTTTTGTCACATCATTTATATCAAGCCATGATTATCTTAGAATGATCCTGGTCATAATCATACTAAGTTCATCTATGCACGTAAGCCAAAGATAACATAAGATAACATGAGAATGATGACAATGACATAATAATTCAATAAAACAAGTTCAAGAATTATTTAATCCGGGAATTATTAACGTCCAAATATCAACATGATCTTTGTTTTGTAGAGTAAAATTCAAGAATGATCGGAAGAATATTTCCATGAAAGATCTTTGGATGAAGCCTTAAATATCGAGGATATTCCACTAATTTCATGGAGTATAGAAGTCAAAGTTTTAACTTATTTGGGTATAATAAAGAATGGAATAACAAAAGAAATCACCATAAATGCGGTACTTGCATTGTGAGAGTTATTCCAATGAATAATAATAATCGAACCAGTCGTGAAATTCACAAGCGGGATGATCCAACGAATAATAAATGCTTGAATAATAAACAATGGAACCGAGTCCCGTGTAAAACACACGACATGGATATTCCAATGTAATAATAAATGCGGAATAATAAACAATGGAACCGTGTCCTGTGTAAACACACGACATGATATTCCAAATGTAATAATAAAGAATGGAATAACGAAGAAGATCACCAAGTATAGGGGATTCAAGCATGATCTGAGTTATTCAATGAATAAATAAGAATGGAATAACATAAGGATTTCACCAAGTATAGAATTATCCGCCGATATACGAGTTATGTATAGGGTATACCACTTTTACGAGTTATTCCAATGAATAATAATGAATGGAATAACGAAGTTCTCTTCATTAATAAGAAAGAATAACACCCATTACGAATACAACAAATAATAATACCTTACCGTAAAAGACACTTGGATATCAAAGTAGTGAAGTACCGAATACTCTTCTTCTTTTCTCTATAGATTTTCTCTCTATAAACTTCTCTCTATAATTTCTCTCTCTAGTTTGAAGGAATTAAAAGAAAATAATGAATGAATGAGCTTCATTTATAGGAAAATAGAATGCATAGTAATTAATCCATGAACGGTCCGTTTGATTTACTTTAATCGACGGTCCATATTTAAAGCAAAATCTTTTAAATAAAATATCATATATTCTATTTAAATAAAAACATTTTACTATGCAAACACTATGCAACACTATACAAAAACACTATGCAAAAACACTATGCAACACTATGCATAATAAAATATAATATATTCTATTTATAGAATAACTTTAATAAAGTATTACATTTTATATAAAAGATGTTTCGCTTTTATTACGTTAATAATACTGAATAAAACAAAACGTCATTATCGCTATAATAATTCATATTATTAATCGACAATAATGGAATCAAACCGAGTGACTTCTCACATAAGCATCAATAATCAATACCATGTACTACTATGCAACCACACGTACATCGTACTTTTTTACTACCGAGTAGTTTAACAAGATTATCAACGATAAAACTTCCGCCGTTATTTCAATAAAATATTTTTGTCGTTTTTTTAATCAATCCAAATAATTTACATTGTAGGTCCACCAATGATTGAGCCGTTGTACGAATATTCCCTCGCTAAACCAATATTCCCGACCAATCGAATATAATATAACAACTTGCATACTTTGCAAAATTTATAAATACTACCCACAACTATAATATTATCTCAAATTCACACCATAATATTAAAAATTATTTCGACAAAATTTAAATCTTTATTGATAAAATCAGGGGTCTCACAGCTTAAACCGATAAAATACAATAGACAACCCGTTTAATCTGCAATGAATATGCAATCCATTAAAAGAGTCAGTAGAAAATAAAGTCTACTATCTTTTAGGTTTTAAAAGGTTTTCATCAATTTTATCACTAAGACTCGGTTTAATGAATAAACCACAATATCTAATCATCCCCATACTCACGGTCCAAGGATTTTCATCAATTTATCGGTGGTCATGACTATACCAAATCACCCATGGTCATAATCATACCAAAAACTATCCATCAACGCATTACGAATACTTTGAGGACTTTTGTCACATCATTTATATCGAAGCCATGATTATCTTAAGAATAATCCTCAGTCATAATCATACTAAGTTCATCTATGCACGTAAGCGAAAGATAACATAATATAACATGAGGATGATGACAATGACATAATAATTCAATAAAACAAGTTCACGAATTAATTTATTCGAAACTAATAACGTCCAATTTGTCAACATGATCTTTGCTTTGTAGAGTAAAATTCAAGAATGCTCGTAAAATATTTTCATGAAAAATCTTTGGATGAAGCGCAAATATCAAGGATATTCCACTAAATTCATGGAGTATAAAAGTCAAAATTTTAACCAATTTGAGTATAATAGCGAATGAAATAACAAAAGGAATCACCATGCGTGCGGTGCTTGATGTATGAGTTATTCAAATGAATAATAAATCTGAGAATAATAAAAAGCGGAACCGGTCCTGTAAAACACACGATGTGATATTCCAATAGAATAATAAAGAAAGAATAATAAAGACGGAACCAGTCCCACGTAAAAGCCTGAACAAAGATGTTCCAACGGAATAATAAAATAATAGAAGAATGTCACCAAGTATAGGGGATTCGCGTATATACAAGTTATTCCAATAGAATAAATAAGAATGGAATAATATAAGGATTTCACCAAGTATAGGTATTATTCCGTATACAATTCATGTATAGGGTATGCCACTTTTTACGAGTTATTCCAACAAAATAATAACGAATAGAATAACGAAGTTCTCTTCATGAATAAAAAAATAACACCCTTACGAGAGTCTGACAAATAATATTCCCTACCTTAGAAGAAGTGAATATTAGAAAAGTGAAGTAGCAAAATACTTTTCTTCTTTCTCTATATAGTTTCTCTCTGTAGAGTTTCAAAGTGAATTCATAAAGAAATAATGAAGGAATGAGCTTTCTATTTATAGAAAAAGCGAGGGTGGCTCTTGAGTGTAACGAAGGTCAAAATGACTCTTGGTAATATTGAAGAGACAACTACTATTTGGGAAGGGGTAATTAACCCTTGGAACACCGAAGAGGCAGTTAACTCTTGGTAATATTGAAGGGACAACTACTATTTACGAAGGGATAATTACTATTGACGAAGGTAATTACTATTGACGAAGGTAATTACTATTGAAGAAGGTAATTACTATTGACGAAGGTAAATACTATTGACGAAGGTAATTACTATTCACAAAGGTAATTACAATTGACGAAGGTAATTACTATTCACAAAGGTAATTACTATTGACGAAGGTAATTACTATTCACAAAGGTAATTACTATTCATAAATGTAATTATTATTGACGAAGGACTCTTAGATGATGACATATGCCCCCATAAAAATAATCAAACTTACCACAAACATCTCATAATGACTCTTTATATACATCAAGGATTGAATAAATATTACTACAAATCATTTTATTTTAATCAACACATATTTAATCTTTCAACAATTATTAATCATTTATAACTTGTCGTCTCAATTAATAATTTAATACTATAACATATTATACTGATGATAATCTTGTGATAATAATTGAATCAATAATATAAGAGATATGATCAAAGAATTCATTTCTGTGTGAATAATTGAGCATAAATGAGTGACTTCTCACGTAAGCATCAATAATCAATATCGTGTCTTCTTATACAACTACGCGTATTCATCGTACTTTTACTACTGGGTAGTTCAACAGGTTTTGACGGTAAAACCTCTGCCGTTATTTTTATAGAAAAATAATTTTGTCGTTTTCTAACTACGACAATACTTCCGTTAATGAGGGTCCACCAATGATTGAGTAGTCGTCATACGAATATTCCCAAACAAAAGAATATTTCCACCAAACGAATATTTTATAACAACTTGCTTACTTTACAAAAAATTTATAAATATTACCCACAACTATAACATTATATCAAATTTATTCCATAATATTCAAAAATAATATTTATAGAAAATTCATCTTTATTTATAAAAGCTGGGGTCTTACAACCTCCCCTTCTTATGAAATTTTGCCCTCGAAATTAGAGTACGTACCTGATATGATAAAGAGGTGAGGATACCTTGAATACCTTTATCGTTAAAAATATTAAATTCATCTTCGCAATCCTAGGCGAAAGATATTCATTAATAATTCATCTTTGCACTACTGAAGCCAAGATATACAACCTGTAAAACCAATAATCTTTGAGGCATGACTTAATAGTATCACGACCACGAATTATCCATGCACTCTTGCCAAGGATATTCGTGTTTTCAATTACTGATCATGATTATACCGAATAATCCTCGTCATAATCATACCAAGTCTATCAATGCACTACTGACCAAAGATAACTTTTACCACATCCATGAATTAATATTTCATTCTTTGAGACTCATTTCAATAATTAATCCATATCATCAATCATCCTTTTCTACGAAGCCGAGGATATTCATTAAGATATCACGACCACGAATTATCTATGCACTACTGACCAAAGATAATCGTGTATTCATTAATATCACGACCACGAATTATCCATGCACTACGGTCAAAGATAATCGTGTTTTCAATTACTGATTATGATTATACCAAACAATCCACAGTCGGTCATAATCATACCAAGTCCATCTATTCACGTAAGCCACGTATGACTTTCAACACAATATAAGCGTGAGGATAATGATATAAAGAATCAATCAAATGAGATAAAGGATAAATATTAAACATTTATAATATAATTTATCCAGATTCAAGAATATCCCCATGTTATCAATCACTTAATAATCTCATAATCTAATATCATTAATATTATAACAATATTTTAATCACTTCTTAAATTTATAAATAATTTATCTCAATTGTTTACGTTTTACCATATAATGCATTTAATCATTCAAAAATGCCATACTCATAAGACATCATCACCAATTATTAAATCACTCATCAAAAAATATATATATATACTCTATATAGGATTCTACCAGCCATAAAGTCCTATTTTCAACTTTGTTACTTCACATAACATATTTAACTCATATGTTCAGAATTAAACTATTTTCATGAAAATACCAAATCAATCCCAAAATATTTCTTTTCTGGGATTTAGCATAATATAGTCCCATAATGAAAATATATTTTTCTCGAATTTTTAAAATTCATTTACTATTTTTCAAAAATCAATTTCTAATTAATTCCTTAAGAAATTTGCTACCTCAAGTTTAACTCCAAAATTTCCAAATCTTGACAGGACCTTACACATGTTAATGTGAGCCTCCAGTTTAAATTTCATGGTCATCGAGTTATAGAACTTGGTTATAGCGTTTTTAATCAAAAAAACCTAAATATTGAAATGGTCATAACTTGTTCATTTTAAGTCAGAATGAGCTCATTTTTGGACAGGAGGTACTTTATAACATATATTTTCATGTCCCAAAAGGCCAAAATTTTTCACATAAATTTAGTGGCCAAAACAGCCCTTAAAGTTTCTGGGCAGTAGCGTTTTTGTAATTTGCAGCTTTGGACTCTTTTGCTAAATTCAGTCCACAAAAAATCTACATGACACCTTTTCCAAAGTGATTCCACTTGGATAAGCTACAAAACTCATAGATCTAACTCCAGGACTTGACCACACTCAAAAATTCAAAATATAATAGGAGATATGGTCAATTGAATTTCATGTTACGCTTTTACCAAAATCGATTTTTCAACCCTTTGTGATTTCTAAGAAACTTTCATGTTTTCACATAATAACCAACATAACTCATCATAACACTTACTAATACTTCATATACCCATGATTTTCATTAGTCCAATGCTTTTATTATGACTTTCATCATAATCCTCGTAAACAGATCCTTTTAATTGAAGAAATATTTGAGGGTTTAAGAAATGGGTTTTTGTACTGGGGTTGATACAAAATTCGATTTCACGCTCTAGGGTAGGCTAGGAAATCTTCAAGAATACGTCAAGAAATTTATTAATAATAGAAATATCATTCAAAATCGCTACTCTTATCCAAGACTTGGATAATACGTTACATTGATACCAATCGTGACTTCTATCCTTTAACCTAGATAAGACCTCACAATGATACCTATCAACTTGTCATCGTCTATTCAAGACGTCGCCTACGTAAAGAAAGTGCGGCTTCGGTGCATTCCACACAAGGAAGTCAACAACGAAAAGGATCGGGGCTCTTTACTTATGGCTTGATATAACGGTGATTAACTTTAGGGTTTGGTTACTTTGAATTAGATATAACAGTCAAGGTTAGGAATATGAAAGCTAACAACCTTACAAAAAGAATAATGAGTAGTTAATCAATCGTTTTCAAAAATTGCCTCAAAGGCAAGTATTTTCAAAGAGATAAAATCGACAGGTAACGTGAAAGTGTTTATTTGAAACAACAAGATTAATAAACAGTGGAGGTAACGAAGGTTTCTCCCAACGAAGTTTCAATAGATAAATCAAAGTCTAATTTTTCCGGAGTCAAATTTAAACATTGAACACAACTAGGTAGAATAAAAGAGTGGGTAGAACTTGTATTGAATAAAGTATAGACTTCGCAATAATTTATAATTAATTTACCCGTAATAACTTCGTTCGAGTTTTCTCTCGAAACGCCTCTCGCTTAAATTACCGAAGTTTGACTTTCTTATAGGGTACATTCCACCCTTAAGTGCTTCTTCACATTCCCGATCCATGATTTGAATCATTATTCTCCGATCCATATCAAATTCGGGTTGGCCGCTATGCATGTGGTAATTACAATTCGATGTTGGGTTCTCACAATTCTTGTCCAAAAAGCAAAGTCCATTTCATTTATTTTGGCTTTATTGGATCGGACGTCTTTTCTACACTATCAACGCGTTGTGCGACTTTTACCCATGCATCGCCTATTCTCCTTCATTCGGTTGTTTCTTCTTTCACCGTGATCTTTGATTTTAAATTCTCGATTCCAACTTTAATATCTTACACCGCCAAAGCGTGATTTTGTTCGAGCATCACATATCGGGTAACCCAATTTTGAATTGTTGTATCCCTTTGTTCCCACGACCATTTGCCGTTCTTCAACCTATTCTTCTAGCTCACGAACACGATTTTGTAATTCTACGTTTTGATCATAAACTTCTTCTAACCAATTCTCCCGTGTTCTCTTCTTCCTCTTCTTCCTCACTCTCTCACCGCTACCTCTGCAACTAGCTCTCTAAATGCAACAATTAGTTCTTCATTTACTACGTGGATATCTCTAATTTATTCCTCGTCTGACCTAATCGCATTAACCCGATTAGTGATTAAAGGTGTCACAACGGTCACATTCACTCCATTGTGAATATTTTCACTTCCATTTCCAAACACCGCCACAACACAAGGGTTAATTAATATATCAAATATTATCCCTATACTCGACGTGAGCCAATTAAATAACAAATAAACTTAGGTAGGTCATACTAGCGAAGGAATTCCCCGTCTCTCCCTCCTAGTTCTTATCTCGCATCTTAGCCGGAGATCATATCCTAAGCTCGATACCAAACCGTGGCGCCCCAAAATTAGGTATCGTCACCCATCTTGGGTCGCCACTTACATGGTACAAAATACAAATACAAACTTAATTATACATCCGTCAGTAGTAACATACGATAATACATAAACCGAGAGTTCTAATAGGAATATTGTCATTTAGACAATATCCATACTCAAGAGTCCTCATTACATTTATTGTCACACTATTTAATGTAATAGTGAGGACTACTAATGCTATCTTCGGGACCATCACTCTTTTCCCAGACTCGTCCCAAATATATTCTCATTTCACTGAAGAGAACGAAAGAAAGAAAGGGTGAGCTCAACTAGCCCATGAAGAAATATTATAACTAAGATAATGCGAAATAAATTATCAATAGTCTTCAACAATGTTAAACCGATAAAATACAATAGACAATCGGTTTAATCTGCGGTGAATATCTCTGATCCATTAAAAGAGTCAAGTAGAGAATAAAGTCTACTATCTTTTAGGTTTTAAAAGGTTTTCATCAATTTTTATCACTAAGACTCGGTTTAATGAATAAACCACAATATCTAATCATCCCCAATACGGCCAAGGATTTTCATCAATTTATCAATGGTCATGACTATACCAAATCACCCCTCAGTCATAATCATACCAAAACTATCCATCATCGCATTACAGCCAATTTGAGGACTTTTGTCACATCATTTATATCAAGTCATGATTATACCGAATAATCCCTGGTCATAATCATACTAAGTTCATCTATGCACGTAAGCCAAAGATAACATAATATAACATGAGGATGATGACAATGACATAATAATTCAATAAAACAAGTTCACGAATTAATTTATTCAGAAACTAATAACGTCCAATTTGTCAACATGATACTGCTTTGTAGAGTAAAATTCAAGAATGCTCAGAAAATATTTTCATGAAAAATACTAGATGAAGCGCAAATATCAAGGATATTCCACTAAATTCATGGAGTATAAAAGTCAAAATTTTAACCAACTGAGTATAATAGCGAATGAAATAACAAAAGAAATCACCATGCATGCGGTACTTGGCATGTACAAAGTTATTCCAATGAATAATAAATACGTAATAATAAAAAGCGGAAACCAGGTCCTGTGTAAAACACACGATGTGGATATTCCAATAGAATAATAAAGAGAGAATAATAAAGATTTTAACCAGTCCATGCGTAAAAGCCGCAACAAGATGTTCCAACGGAATAATAAAATAATAGAAGAATGTCACCAAGTATAGGGGATTCCGCGTATACAGGTTATTCCAACAGAATAAATAAGAATGGAATAATATAAGGATTTCACCGAGTATAGGGTATTCCGCATATCACGAATCATGTATAGGGTATACCACTTTTACAAAGTTATTCCAATGTAATAATAACGAATGGAATAACGAAGTTCTCTTCATGAATAAAAAATAACACCCTTTACGAGTACAACAAATAATATTCCCTACCTTGAGAAAGCAAATATTGGAAAAGTGAAGTAGCAAAAATACTTTTCTTCTTTCTCTACTATAGTTTCTCTCTAGAGTTTCAATTGAATTAAGTAAGAAATAATGAAGGAATGAGCTTTCTATTTATAGAAAAAGCGAGGGTGGCTCTTGGTCTTAACGAAGGGTCAAAATGACTCTTGGTAATATTGAAGAGACAACTACTATTTCATGAAGGGTAATTAACCTCGGAACAATCAAGAGGCGATTAACTCTTGGTAATATTGAAGGGACAACTACTATTTACGAAGGGGTAATTACTATTGACGAAGGTAATTACTATTGACGAAGGTAATTACTATTGAAGAAGGTAATTACTATTGACGAAGGTAAATACTATTGACGAAGGTAATTACTATTCACAAAGGTAATTACTATTCACAAAGGTAATTACTATTGACGAAGGTAAATACTATTGACGAAGGTAATTACTATTCACAAAGGTAATTACTATTCACAAAGGTAAATACTATTGACGAAGGTAATTACTATTCACCAAAGTTAATTATATTCACAAAGGTAATTACTTATTGGCGAAGGTAATTACTATTCACAAAGGTAATTACTATTCACAAAGGTAATTACTATTAACGAAGAGACTCTTAGATGATGACATATGGGCCCCCCATAAAATAATCAAACTTACCACAAACGTCTCATAACAGACTCTTTATATACATCAAGGATTGAATAAATATTACCACAAATCATTTTATTTTTAATCAACACATATTTAATCTTTCAACAATTATTAATCATTTATAACTTGTCGTCTCAATTAATAATTTAATACTATAACATATTATACAGATGATACTGTGACAATAATTGAATCAATAATATAAGAGATATGATGCAGCAATTACTGTAGCAATAATTGAGCATAGCTGAGTGACTTCTCACGTAAGCATCAATAATCAATATCGTGTAATCTACTATACAACTACGCCAGATTCTTTGTACTTTTACTACTGGGTAGTTCAACGGTTTTAATGATTAACTCCTCTGCCGTTATTTTATATAGAAAAATAATTTTTTCGTTTTCTAACTACTGACAATACTTCCGTTGTGGGGTCCACTAATGATTGAGTAGTCGTCGAATATTCCCAAACAAAAAGAATATTCCCAGACCCAAACGAATATTTTATAACAACTTGCTTACTTTTGCAAAATTTATAAATATTACCTACAACTATAACATTATATCAAATTTATTCCATAATATTCAAAATAATATTTATAGAAAATTCATCTTTATTTATAAAAGCTGGGGTCTTACAATAATTGAATCAAATAACGTGAGATCTTATGCAAAGAATTCTTGTAGTAATAATTGAACAAAACTGAGTGACTTCTCATGTAAGCATCAATAATCAATCTGCATGCACGCGTATTCTTTGTACTTTTACTACAAAGTAGTTCAACAGCTTTTAACGGTAAAACTTTCGTAGTTATTTTCAAAAAAATATTTTTGTCGTTTTCTCAATCCGAATGATAATTTCGTTCTAGAAATCCACTAATGATTGTCTTGGTTATCGAATATTCCTGTTAAAACGAATATTCCCCACCAATCGAATATTATATAACAACTTGCATACTTTGCAAAATTTATAATTATTACCCACAACTATAACATTATATCAAATCCGCACCATAATATAAAAAAAATATTTCGAGAAAATTAAATCTTTATTCATAAAATCTGGGGTCTCACAATATGTCATTAATTATTTTTAATGTAGGTGAGAGAATGACTTTCTAGCTATTTAATTCAAAATATTCTCTCACCATACTTATTAAATATGGAGAGAGAATTAGAATAAGAAAAATATGAGATATTTAATGATACGGACATAATAGAAAAAAATATGTAAAAGTTTAGTTATTATAGGAAAGTGGACATTTAACATGGGATTATCCAAAATAGTGATAAGGACTTTTAACATTCTTAGCATGTGTTTGGATCTGTCTAATAACATCTAATATATACTCCCTCCTTCCCATGACAAAAGTCATTATTACTATTTTGGATGGTCCCATGTTAAATGTCCACTTTCCTTTAATAACTAAATTTTTACATATTTTTTCCTATTATACCCGTAGCATTAAATATCTCATAATTTTCTTATTCTAATTCTCTCTTCATATTTAATAAGTATGGATAGAGAATATTTTAAATTGAATAGCTAGAAAGTCACCCTCTCACTTACATTGAAAATAATTAATGACATATTATTATGGACAATTTTATCATTTCATTCCTCTTCTTAATATGCGTGAAAAGTCTACCAGAACTTTTATCTTGGGACGAAGGGAGTATATATTACAAGGAAGGAACATCAACATATATAAACACAAAAATAATGGGGATAAATATTTTTTTGGTCATTTTATTTTAGTTCAACTTACAATTAAGTCACTCAACTTTTTTTCTTACAGTCAATTCACTCAATTTTTATTTTCTTACAAAACGTTACAAAATTTGTTAAGTCATGTTGACTTTAAACGATTTGACCACATATGAGAGAGAAAGCTAACATTGAATGGTGACATGGAAAAAAGAAATATATATTGAATCCTAATCATTACACACATAAATTATAGTCCACCCATTAAAAACAAGTATACCCATGCCCACCCAACTTACCAGACACGACCCAACTACCATAATAATAATAATAATAATAATAATAATAATAATAATAATAATAATAATAAAACATAAAATAACCAAACACATTTATCAAATCATTCACCATTTACCTGTTCCAAACACCCAAATAGAACTTGTAACGCCCCCAAAATAGGTCCAATCCACCCAACCCATCCTGGGTCGCCACGAAATACACTCAACACAATTTTCAAATACAAATCTTCAAATTCTAACTTTTAAACTGTCGTACAAAATACGACCACAGTTAAACTGTGAGTTTTAATACAAATATATGTAACTCTCATGGTGCCTCGATCACAACACCTTACAATGGTACTTTACATAAAGGTACAGTCAATAACTATTTTAGAAATTAAAATCTTTGAAAAATGCTCAAGGAAACCTTCGTAAATGGGAGGCCATGTGTAAGACCCCGAAATTTTTTTTTAAATAAAAAAGAATTTTCTTTATTTATTATTTTGAAATAGTAAAGGTTGATTTGATTAATGTGGATAGTTAAGGGTTAAATACGCAAATATTTCAAAATAAGCAAGTGGTTATAAAATATTCATTTTGTCGGGAATATTCGTTTGGTCGTGGAATATTCGATCGCTTCGGGAATATTAAATGCGGCCAGTAGCGCCATGTGGGGCCCCATAAAGGAAAGCGATTGGATGAGGAAAACGACAAAGTTTGGGTGGTTATAAATAACTGGCGTAGTTATTACCATTAAGATCATTGGAATACCCAGGTGGTTAAAATCTGATGTCTGGCGTGGTTGCATGAAGAAGCACGATATTACCGCAGTATTGTTGAATTATTGACTGCAAATCGTAAGATGGCACTACTCAATAATTTTCACGATGAGTTCTTTGCTCAATAGTTTATTTTATTGATTCAATAATTGCTGCGTTGGTATTTTATATTATTCTTTGCTTGATAATTGTCATTTTGCGATGTTTCCCATTATCGGATCAATAATTCATATTATTTGAATAATATTATTAGATAACATTATTGGCAATGTCTAGAAAGTTACATCTAAGGAGAGGTTTGGTCACCTAATTGCGCGCCCGATGAGGAGAGATCCTTATTGGAAAGCCCCTCTTTCTGGGAACGACTTTCGTTGTTATAAATGTGATTACATAATATTATTTGTGAATAATTAATTATTGATTCATATGATAAGGAAATATTTATTTTATATGAATATAAATGATGGATTTATTTATGTGGTTATTAATGAAGGAATTAATGTTGAGGTGTTTTATCGGTATTTTATCGGATTGGAGGTATTAAAAATCAAATCGGGGTTTTGAGATATATTATGGGGTTATAATTTTTAATCCGACCAGTTGGATTGTGGTAATTTTTGGGTATATTATACATACATAAGTTGAGTATATGTCCACAAATTTTGAACCGTTAAAAATGCACGAATGATTTGTTGTGAATTTTAAGAGGTGTCGGATTAGGAATTAGGTTTATAATTGATTTTGGTGGAAAATTCTAGAATTGAGTGGGCCCCACTTGTGGTTGGTGAAGAAATGTGCTGAATTTTATTTCAAATGTGGTGGGTGGGAATAGTAGCGAGTAAAAGCCATCGTGAGTTGCGAGTTAAGTCCTTGGCGTCTTAACATTTTCCTATAAATGAGATTTAAGTTAGAATTAAAATCACACGTAAAACAAGTTTCTCTCTTCTCTCTCTATATTATCGAAATTCTCTTGTGAGTATTTTGAGTATACTTTGAGTATTGTTAGATTTGTGCAAGTTCCTTCAAAGACTATATCCTGTTTCAACTAAAGTCTTGTCTTTTCGAGGTAAGGATGTTATTTTCTTCTCGGATGATATTATTTCTTCAATATCATTATCTTTGAAATATTGGTTGGAACTTTTATCAAATTTGGAACTTTTTCATGTCGGGGTTACTATTCATGAGTTACTTATTCACGAGTTACTATTCATGAGTTCTTATTCACGAGTTCTTATTCACGAGTACTATTCATGAAGCGTGAAGATGTTTTTTGTGGAATTTCTATCTTTTGGTGTGAGAGTTACTATTCACGTATACTGCACTATTCACGAATCTGGCACTTATTCAAGAAAAATGAACATTTTCTTTTTCGTCTAAAATATCTATTACGGATACTAGCTTTGATTGTATCCATGTTTTGATCATTCTTGAATTTTACACCGGTATGATTATTTATGAAGTATTTTTGAACTCGGATTGTTTAAAAGTACGAATCCATATACTTGTCATTTTGTTTCACCGGATTCGTTTCTTTAAAATATTTTCATCATCCACAGCCTTAAATGATGATATTATTGAATATCTTTGGCTGTAGTGCAAAGATGAATGATTTCTGAAGAATATCTTTGGCACAGTAGTGCAAAGATGAATGATTTCAAGAATATCTTTGGCTTTGTAGTCAAAAGATGAGCAGTGTTTAAATGAACACGACCGATGGTGATGAATATCTTTGGCCTTTAGTGCAAAGATGAGCAGTGTTGATATGAACATAATGACCGATTGATGAATATCTTTGGCTTTGTAGTGCAAAAGATGAATATTTGATTTGAGATGAATATTGATTGATGTTACGAGGATAAAATATTGATGATGGATCGTTAAATTCATAGATTATAGTAGATTTCATTCTCTCACGTAACTCTTACATGAATTATTATTTCATTCTGCGAATATTGATCTCAAACTTGTTGTCTATTGTATTCTATCGATTTTTCCTGTTGAAGACTAACGATAATTTGTTGTATATTATCTTAGTCATAATATTCTTTATTGGGCTAGTTGAGCTCACCCTTTTCCTTGTTGTTCCATTTCTCTTCTCGTGAGGCGAGAATGTAGCGAGTACTAGTGGGGTATGGAATGAAGGTTACAGAGAGAGTTGTTTAGTAGTCCTCACCATTATTGTAAAATAATGTATCAATAAATGTGATGAGGATTTATTTGAGTATAAATATTGTCTGAAGATAATATTTGTATTTAACTCACGATTTCTTGTTGTAATAATAAAGTTGTAGTTGTTTACGTACCATGTATTTGGCGACTCGAGAATGGGTTGGATGGAATGGACCTATTTTGGGGTCGTCACGGTTGGTATCGAGCTTAGGATATGATCTCCCAGCGAGATCGGGAATAGAACTAGGAGGGAGAGACGAGTAAATCCTTTGCTAGTGTGTCCTACCTAAGCTTATTTGTTAGTTGGTCAAGATATATAGGGATATTATGTGATTGATTTCCTTAATTAACCCTTGTTTTATGACGATAATGAGAGAATGTCGAATTTGAGAATATTAATAGTGGTGTAAATGAGGCCGTGGAGATGCCTCGTACTTAACAACGAGGAGAACGTGCAATGACAGTGGTGGCAATGTTCCTCCCGTGAACAACACCACCGAAAGCGATGAGGAACGAGGGATGTTTAGAAGTTTTTGCAGTTCATGCAAAATCGACGAGGAGACTCGTGTTCAAAATACTGAGGAGAAATGATAGTAATTCATGGGTGGTCACAATGCGATTCAAAGTTGGGACCACCAGTTACAGGAAAGCGATTCGATCATGGCGGAAACATGGGTCAAGCAAATTACCAAGATATTCGATGTCTTGGGATGCGAAGAAAAGACGAAAGTTCCATTCGCTACTTTTATGTTCCGCAATGGCGAAGCGATTCTTGGTGGGAATCGTAGGCGTACCATTTCAATTTGCACTCGGCGATGTCGTGGGAGCGTTTGAAGCAGTTCAATGACAAGTACTTCCACGAAAGTATTCGTCGTATGAAGGAAGTGGAGTTTATTAGATTGGAGTAGAATAACATGACTGTCCCAAAGACGAGGCGAAGTTTGCGAGTTATCCGTGTTCAGACCTCATTTGGTGGAGAATGAGGAGCGTTATGACGCGGATGTTTCTAAGAGGTTTGAAACCCGTACGTCGAAGATCTCATTTCTCATAAATTTTCTCTATTCGGATGTTGTAAATGAGGGCTCGATTGTTAGAAGCGAGATAACGAGAAATACGTTCAACCGAGGGACCATAACCGAGGATCATACCAAAGATAGCGATCCATCGAATAACGATAACCAAAGGAGAAAGAAGAATACGGACAAAGGCGGTAACCACTCCGGTGGTAATCGTGGCCATGAAAATAGAAGAAGCGAGTTGGGAGGAGATTTTAAAAGAGGAGATTCAACAATGACGACCATGTATGAAGACGTCGGCGCCGATGGCAATCGGGTTCCAAGGAGGAGAACGACCACCGGTCATATGTTATAAATGCGGAAAGAGGGACATATCGGTCCAAAGCGCCTGACAGTTTAAGGTATGCTATAATTGTGGAAAAGAAGGACATATCGCTTTCGAGATTATGCAGTATCGAAACCCAGTCCAATGAGAATGGTGACTCAAAAGGATGTCCCGAAAAAGTCAAAGTCAACGGTTCTTGGAAGAGCGTTTATCGTGACTAGTCAAAATCGAGGAACCCGAACGAAGTTAAGCGGGTTAGTTAATTATAAATTCTTGCGAAGTATATACCTTACTAGATATTGGTTCTACCCATTCTTTTATCTCTCTTACTTGCGCTCAGCGTTTGAACTTGACTACGGAGAAATTAAACTTTGACCTATCTGTGGAGACTCCATTAGGAGAAACTTTCATTACATCCGTTGTTTAAAAATCTTGCTTGATTCAAGTTAGGCACTATCACATTACACCGTTAACCTTATTTCTATAGAGATATTTGCTTTTGATGTGATTTTAAGGTTAACTACTCATCATGCCAAATTGATTGCTTTTGTAAGGTTGTTAGTTTTCATATTCCTAAGCAACTCGTTATTCAATTCAAGCAATCAAACCATTGTAGTCAAACATTTTCATATCAAGCCATGAAGTCATTCGTTTATTACGGATGTCAAGTTTTCTTAGTCCATGTTATGGATTTGAATAAAGACACGTCGATTTGAATAATATTCTTGTTGTTATTGATTTTTCCCGACGTATTTTACGAAGAATTTCTTGGCTTACTTCCAAAGCTCGATATTAAATTTTGTATCGACTTTGAACCCGTACAAAAATCATTTCTAAAATCTCATATCGAATGGCTCTATTGAACTTCGAGAGTTAAAAATTCAACTATAAATTTGGTACACGAGCCTTTATCTGGTGACTTCCTTTGTGGAATGCACCGCCGCGACTCTCTGTAGGGGACGTCATATTAGATGCGATAGTAAAGGCGATAGGTGTCATTGTGACGTCTTATCCAAGATTGGGATATGAGTCACGATTGAGAGCAACCTAAGTCGATAATCAAAATACGTAGCTTTCTGAGCTTAGTTGGTTATTATCGGAGATTCATTGAAGGATATTCTCGAATCGCTATTCCATTATCGCAATTGACTCGTAGAGATACAAAATTCGAATGGAGCAAGGAATGTGGGAAGAGCTTGAAGAACTCGAAGAGGAGACTCATTTCAAAGACATGTTCGACCATGCCATCCTGGAAAAGCGAACGTGGTAGGCGGCGTGTTGAGTAGAAGATCGTATATCTGAAATGCGATACGATATTGTCAAAGACTCATTTCGTATAATATACAAATAATAAAAAGATGGAGATGAAAACTCTAGTACCCACGTTGATGATATACTGAGTATAATCGACTTTAATCGATAAAGTTAAAGTCGCTTCAAGCTACACACCGGAGGTGATGAATTTGAAGAAGGAGGTGCGAAGTTGTTATTTTAAAAGCGAGAATCGGTGAGGTGAGAAAGCTCGAACCTTCGATTTATTAATCCATTTGAAATTATCGATCGAATAGGAGCGTGGCCTATAGACTTCGTTTTACCACCAAGTATGACGCGTGTTCATAACGTTTTTCACGTATCGATGTTACGTAAATATGTGGACGACCCCAAACACGTCATTGAGTTAGAAACCCACGAGATAGCCAAAGACTTAACGTCGAGGAGGAGGTACTGTCAAGATTTTGTAGAGGAAAGAACATGACCTATGTCTCGAGGTTATACCATAAGTTAAAGTTTTGTGGAGAAACCATGCTACTTGAGGAAATGACTTGGGAGTTGGAAGCGAAAATGAAAGCGAGGTATCTTTACCTTTTCAAAACACCAGTATCGTCGTCGTCAATTTCGAGGACGAAATTTCATAAGGAGGGAGGTTGTAAGACCTCAAATTTTTTTAAATAAAAGGGTTTTTCTTTATTTATTATTTTGAAATAGTAAAGGTTGATTTGATTAATGTGGATAGTTAAGGGTTAAATACGCAAATATTTCAAAATAAGCAAGTGGTTATAAAATATTCATTTTGTCGGGAATATTAGTTTGGTCGTGGAATATTCGATCTTTGTCAGGGAATATTAAATGCGACAGTAGCGACCGTGTGTGGGCCCCCATAAAGGAAAGCGATTGGATGAGGAAAAGCGACAAAGTTTGGGTGGTTATAAATAACGGCGTAGTTATTCTCATTAAGATCATTGGAATACCGGTGGTTTAAAATACGATGTCTGGCGTGGTTCGCACAAAGAAGACACTCAGTATTACCGCAAGATTGTTGAATTATTGACTAAATGCGTAAGATGGCACTTTACTCAATAATTTTCACGGTGAGTTCTTCGTTCAATAGTTTATTTTATTGATTCAATAATTCTGCGTTGGTATTTTATATTATTATCACTTTGATAATTGTCATCTTTACCACGATATTTCCCATTATCGGATCAATAATTCATATTATTTGAATAATATTATTAGATAACATTATTGGCAATGTCTAGAAAGTTACATCTAAGGAGAGGTTTGGTCACCTAATTGCAATTGGCGCCAAGATGAGGAGAGATCCTTATTGAAAGCCCCTTCTCTGGGAACGACTGGTTGTCATATAAATGTGATTACTCAGTAATATTATTTGTGAATAATTAATTATTGATTCATATGATAAGGAAATATTTATTTTATATGAATATAAATGATGGATTTATTTATGTGGTTATTAATGAAGGAATTAATGTTGAGGTGTTTTATCGGTATTTTATCTGATTGGAGGTATTAAAAATCAAATCGGGGTTTTGAGATATATTAAGGGGTTATAATTTTTAATCCGAATATTTGGATTGTGGTAATTTTTGGGTATGTTATACATACATAAGTTGAGTATATGTCCACAAATTTTGAACCGTTAAAAATGCACGAATGATTTGTTGTGAATTTTAAGAGGTGTCGGATTCTAAAATTAGGTTTATAATTGATTTTGGTGGAAAATTCTAGAATTGAGTGGGCCCCACTTGTGGTTGGTGAAGAAATGTGCTGAATTTTATTTCAAATGTGGTGGGTGGGAATAGTAGCGAGGTAAAAAGCCATCGGTTTGCAGAGTTAAGTCTGCCTTGGCGTCTAACATTTTCCTATAAATAGAGGGCTAAGTTAGAATTAAAATCACACCGTAAACAAGTTTCTCTTCTTCTCTCTCTATATTATCGAGCGTATTCTTGTGAGTATTTTGAGTATACTTTGAGTATTGTTAGACGGTGCAAGTTCCTTGACCTTTATCCTCAGGTGTTTCAACTAGAAGTCTTGTCTTTTCGAGGTAAGGGATGTTATTTTCTTCTCGATGATATTATTTCTTCAATATCATTATCTTTTGAAATATTGGTTGGAACTTTTTATCAAATTTGGAACTTTTTCATGTATCGGGTTACTATTCATGAGTTCTTATTCACGAGTTACTATTCATGAGTTACTATTCACGAGTTACTATTCACGAGTACTATTAATGAAGCGTGAAGATGTTTTTTAGTGGAATTTCTATCTTTTGGTGTCTGATTCTTATTTCACGATACTACGGCACTATTCACGAATCTTTTGACCTTATTCACCTAAAAATGAACATTTTTCTTTTAAATCTAAAATATCTATTACGGATACTAGCTTTGATTGTATCCATGTTTTGATCATTCTTGAATTTTATACCAGTATGATTATTTATGAAGTATTTTTGAACTCGGATTGTTTAAAGTACGAATCCATATACTTGTCATTTTGTTTCACTGGATTCGTTTCTTTAAAAATATTTTTCATCATCCTCAGTCTTAAATGATGATATTATTGAATATCTTTGGCACAGAAGTGCAAGATGAATGATTTCTCAAGAATATCTTTGGCTTTGTAGTGCAAAGATGAATGATTTCAAGAATATCTTTGGCTGTAGTCTGCAAAGATGAGCAGTGTTTAAATGAACATGACCGATGATGAATATCTTTGGCCTTTAGTGCAAATATGAGCAGTGTTGATATGAACATAATGGATTGATGAATATCTTTGGCACCAGTAGTGCAAAGATGAATATTTGATTTGAGATGAATATTGATTGATGTTACAGGGATAAAATATTGATGATGGATTGTTAAATTCATAGATTATAGTAGATTTCATTCTCTACGTAACTCTTACATGAATTATTATTTCAATGAATATTGATCCGAAACTTGTTGTCTATTGTATTCTATCGATTTTCCTGTTGAAGACTAACGATAATTTGTTGTATATTATCTTAGTCATAATATTCTTCTCTTGGGCTAGTTGAGCTCACCCTTTTCCTTGTTGTTCCATTTCTCTTCTCGGAGGCGAGAATGTAGCGAGTACTTAGTCGGGTATGGAATGAAGGTTCTAGAGAGAGTTGTTTAGTAGTCCTCACCATTATTGTAAAATAATGTATCAATAAATGTGATGAGGATTTATTTGAGTATAAATATTGTCTAGAAGATAATATTTGTATTTAACTCACAGTTTTACTGTTGTAATAATAAAGTTGTAATTGTTTCTGTACCATGTATTTGGCGACTCAGAATGGGTTGGATGGAATGGACCTATTTTGGGGTCGTCACACCATGCATCTAAGTTATAATAGATGTCATATGACTCGAGAATTATCAACACAATAGACCCCCAAAAAAAGCGAGAAGATTACTATCATGTTCTTTCCAATGGTGAGTCTTCTCTTACCATATAATTTTCTCCATTATCTCCAATTGAGAATTATATTTCAACCAAATTCCAATATTGTATAGGTAGTGCTCACAGATATAATCAACAAATGGATGTGCACAACTCTGTCTTATGATAACACGAAGTCGTATGTTATTAGACATCTTGTATGATAGTGGCAAAATACCTTTCCAAAGTTGGGTTCACCTCACCCTATTCGGTTCACCAAAATTAATGGTTAAAATGACGTATAAAATACGACACACTTATTTAAAATTCTCGATAAAATTATTTTCATACTGTTTTAGGGGAAACCTCAACAACTAAAGACCACCGTTATATTCCCCTATTACCCTTGCTCGACCCAGTTACACTCTTATTACCTGAAAGGAATTGTGAAGCAAAAGGGTGAGCACATCTAGCCCAGTAAAGAATATCATGACTAAAGATAATTAAATTATCAATAGCCTTCGTCAGTAATAGAGATTTAGAACATATGGTAGATGATAAAACTTTTCAACCATAGTTGCAGCAGAACGAACAATTCATTAGAAGAGTCAAATAAACCATAAAGTCTATTATCTTCTCTATGTTAAAAGTACACCAACAATATTTTATCCATATACAATTAATCAACAGTTCATGTCCACAATCATGTGAATAACTCATAATCATAATTGTATTTCTAAATTCCTCTTCGCACCCAGGACGAAGATAATTTTTATCACCTGTCTTTACCTGAAACATCAAAGATCATGGTTATATCAAATCACAGTTCATGTTCATAATCATACTACTAAATTCATCTTTGCACTACAGGATAAAGATATTCATCAACAGTCCATCTTTGCACTACAGGCCAAAGATATTCAACAACAGGTCATCTTTGCACAACAGGCCAAAGATATTAATATCTCAAAGAAATATATAATCATTTCAGAATTTATATAAACAATAATTATAACCATGTTGATCAATTCATCTTTGCACTTAAGCTAAAGATATTCAATTGTAAATTCAATGGTCATGATCATACCAGTCAACAATTCATCATTGCACTACTGGCCAAGAGAACCCATAGTCACGATCATACCAATAATCTACCCATCTTTACACTCAAGTGAAAGAGAAATTTCAACACCGTCCAGGATTATAAAAATGTTATATATGATAATAAGAACAATATAATCAAAACATAGATTTAATTTCAAGAGTAGGATTCATTAATCAACGATAATTTGGTTAGAAAAAGAAACCAATTTTGTCGTGAATAATATCCCATGAATAGTAACCCGTGCATAGTACCTCGTGAATAGTATCCTGTATTCGTAAATAGTGTCGTATACATAAATAGTGTCATATACATGAATAGTGTTGTATACGTGAATAGTACCGTATACGTGAATAGTACCGTATACGTAAATAGTGTTGTATACGTGAATAGTAATCCCAACATGAAAAAGATAAAGTTTCACAATAAAATTCATATCAATATTTCGGTATAATGATATTAAAGAAATAACATCATTTACTTGAAAAAATAACATCCACTTACCATCCACCACCTCAAAAGAATAAAGCACTTCAACAAGGAATATCGATATAATCTTCAAGGAAACTTGCATTTGTATAAAGAACACTCAAGATATCTAAATACTCATAAAAATACGCCGATATTATAGAGAAAAAACTTACGATTACGTATGATTTTTAATTCTAACCTAAGCACCCTATTTATAGGAAAATGCTTAGAACGCCAAAGCAGAAAATCTAATAAAATAATATTTTATTAAAAAAATTTCACGTCCAACCTTGAAAATCGATTTGAAAGACACCGATTAATATACTGAACATAAAAAATGTTTTTCATAAAAAAATATTTATAACCCCAAAATCAATTCAAACTCAATATTCCGGAACTTCAATAATTCATAACAAATAGCCCTTTTATCAAAAAAAAAATAAGAATTTTATGTCCATTCCATAGGAAATTTAATTCTCTACAACTTTGTAGAAGAAAGTTTTTCCAAATTCTAAACGAAAAATGACCGAAATCCACATATGGATGATCTTGTAGGCTATAATCAAATTTCAGTCAAAAATGGGGCCCACCAACATATATAACATGTTTTTTGTAACAAAAATACTCCGGACCCAATTTGCTCTCTTCCTCCTCATTTATTCATATATCGTGCATTCATTGTAAAAATATCATCGTTATTTTATTATTATATTATTACATCATACACTTATAATGAAATATTACAATAATATATTTGAATGAATTATTTTATCGAAGAAGATAAATACCAATTCTTAATAATTGTCTCTTTAAAAATTTCTCTATTAAATAAATATTTTTTTATCATTTTTATCAATAATTAATTATTCACAAATAATATTACAGAATCACAATAATGACAACCAGGTAGTTCCCAGGAAAGAGGGGGCCTTCCGATAAGGATTTCTCCTTCATCGGCCGCATGATTAGGTGATCAAACCCTTTCTTGCATGTAACTTCCTTAGACATTTGTCAATAATGCTATCTAATAATATTATTCAAATAATATGAATTATTAATCTGATAATGGGAAATACTGTATAGTGACAATTATTGAATCAATAATATAAAATATCAACGTAGCAATTATTGAATCAATAAAATAAATATTGAATAGTAATTACTGTAAAAATTATTGATTAGTGACTTCTTACGTAAGAATCAATAATTAGAATTATTGTGGTAATCTGATTGTCTTCTTTATGCGAACACCGCGTATTATTTTACCCAATTTAGTATTTCAATAGGTTTAATTGATAATAGTGTTACCATTATTTTTATAAAAAGGATATTTCTGTCGCTTTGTATATCCGACATTCATTCCGTTATGGGGCCCACAAATGGCTGCGTCGTCGTACGAATATTCCCCGATAAAATGAATATTTTATAACCATTTGCTTATTTTGAAAAATTTACATATATCACCCTTAACTTTAAACTTTTATCAATTTAACTATTTATTAAATAGAAAAATTGAATACTTTTATTTCATAAAATTTGAGGTCTTACAGAACTCCCCTTCTACGTCCATCTACTTCATCGCCTTCATCACCTTCATCATCCAACCACATCCCAAGCACCACCATCCACAAATCAGCCACCAATTAACCTCCACACATCCAAATCAATTACCAAAAAAATAGATACAAGAATTTGGGTAGTTTTGAAAGTAATATGCACACAAGCCAATCATGTTTGATGATAAAGCATATACTTTGTAACAATCTTATTTATTTATTAATAAAAAATATTAATTTATTAAAGGCTTTTAATTATCTACGTGATGTTGCTTTATTGTAAGACCCAACTTATTATAAATAAAATTGAATTTTCCTCTATTCATTATTCTAAATTAATAAGGTGTTAATTTGATATAATGCTTTGGTTATGGGTGAAATGTGCAAATTTTACAAAATAAGCAAGTGGTTATAAAATATTCATTTACATTGGGGAATATTCGTTTGGTCGTGGAATATTCTTGTTATCGGGGAATATTAAATGCGACAAATAAGAACCATTTAGGGCCCCATAACGAAAAAGCGGTTGGATGAAGAAAAATGATAAAGTATGAGTTTTATGAATAACGGCGTAATTATTCTGAGATTAACATGTTGGAATACACGGTGGTTAAAATCTACGATGTCTGGCATGGTTGCATAGATATTGCAGTGATGATTGTTGAATTATTGATTCTTATGTAAAAGACTTACTCGATAATTGTTACGGTGATTCTTGTTCAATATTTTATTTTATTGATTCAATAATTGCTACATTGATAGTTTATATTATTGTTGTTTGATAATTGTCAACTTGCACAATGTTCTCAATATCGGATCGATAATTCATATTATTTGAATAATATTATTAGATAAGCATTATTAGCAATGTCTAGAAAGTTACATCGAGGAGAGGTTTGGTCACCTATTTGCTTGCCAATGGAGAAATCCTTATTGGAAAGCCCCCTCTTTCCTTGGAACGGCCTGGTTGTCAAAATTGTGATTCTGTAATATTATTTGTGAATAATTAGTTATTGATTTATATGATAAGAAAATATTTATTTGATGTGAATATAAATGATGGATTTATTTATTTTATGTGGTTATTAATGAAGGAATTAATGTTGAGGTATTTTATCAGTATTTTGTCGGAGAGGAGGTATTAAAAATCACCCGTTTGTGGGTTTCAGATATATTCTATTTGGAATTTGGAAAAACTCAAAGCTATAAAGTTGCAGAGAATTCGATTTCGTGTGGAATTGATATAAAATTCGTATTTTTCTGATAAACGGGCTATTTTCTATGAATTACTGAAGTTTCGGAAAATAAAATGATTTTTTATTAAATTATGGGTGGGACCCACTTATGTTATAAACATGTGGGCTGCTGGGATTTTTCAAGAATGGCATGCTTGGCTTTTTCAAATGGTGGGTGGCATAGAAAATTGAAAAGAAATAATAATATTTTATTATTTTAGTCTCTATCGGCGTTCTAGCATTTTCCTATAAATAGACGCTTAGGTTAGAATTAAAAATCACACCAGAAACAAGTTTTCTTTCTCTCTAGATTATCGAGTGTATTTTTGTGAGTATTTTGATACTTTGAGTTGTTGTTATTGACACAAGAAGTTTCCTTCGACTTTATATCCGATATTCCGATCGGAAATCTGCTGTTATTTTGAGGTAAGGGATGTTATTTTCTTCTTAAATGATATTATTTTCTTCAATATCATTATCTGCCAAATATTAGTTTGAACTTTTAATCAAATTTAGAACTTTTTGTATCGGGGTTCTTATTCACGTATATAGCCTTTATTCACGTATACTTACACTTATTCATGAATACTGACTTATTCAATTTAAAATAAAATTTTTCTTTTATCCAAGATGTCTATTATGGTTACTATCTTTGATTGTATCCATGTTTTGATCTTTATTTTTGAATTACGCTTCTCGATTGGTTATTATGAAGTATTATTGATCTTGGATAAACTGCTTATACTGAATCCACAATATTTGTCCTTACGTCTCCTTTGGATTCATTTTCTTTAAAATATTTTCATCATCCTCGGTCTTAAATGATGATGTTCTTGAATATCTTTGGCATGTAGTGCAAAGATGAATGATTAATGATGAATATGTTTGGTTCGTAGTGCGAAGATGAGCAGTGTTGAGATGAACATGGCCATTGGGTGATCTGAAATGAATATCTTTGGCTTTTAGTAGTGCAAAGATGAATATTTAATTAAAATGTATATTGATTGATGTTACGAGGATAAAATATTTAGGATGGACTTTTAAATCTTAGAAGATAGTAGAATTCATTCTCTACGTGACTCTTCAATGGATTGTTGTTTCATTGCATTTGTTGATCTAAAACTTGTTGTACATTATATTCTATCAGATTTTTCCTGTTGAAGGCTAATGATAATTTGTTGTATATTATCTTAGTCATAATATTCTTTCTTTGGGCTAGTTGAGCTCACCCTTTTCCTTTTGTTCCATTTTTCTTCTCAGGAGGTTAGAACATAGCCGGATCGAGTCGGGGTATGGAGTGATGGTTCTAGAAAGATGTTTTAGCAGTTCTCACTATTTCTGTAAAATAGTGTATGAATAATTGTAATGAGGACTTATTTGAGTGTGGATATTGTCTAGAAGACAATATTTGTATTTAAACTCACGATATATATGTTGTATTTTTTACGATAATTGTATTATTGAAGTTGTAGTTTGCTTTACGTACCATGTATTTGGCATTTCGGAATGGGTGTTGTATACTTGTTTTGGGGGTGTCACAGTTGGTATCAAAGCTTAGGGTTATGGTCTCTGGCGAGATCGGGAATAGAACTAGGAGGGAGAGATGAGTAAATCCTTCGCTATCAGTGTCCTATCTAAGTTTATTTGTTGGTCGGTCGTAATATAGGGATATTATGTGATATGTTAATTTGTTTAATTAACCCTTGTTTTATAAGCGATGTTTAAGAATGGTCACGAGAGCGTTAACAATGGAGTGTATGAGGCGTGGAACAACCTTTAGTCACAAACCAGGAGAGCGTGCAGCGGAAAAGGCAATATTCCTCCCGTAAACAATGCTTTCTTGAGCAAGCGATGAATGATGGAATGTTTAGGAGCTTTTTGTAGTTCATGCAAAATCGACGAGGAGACTCGTGTACAAAATACGGTGGAAGTGATAGAACGCGCGGGTCTATCCATGACCAAAGCGATTCAAGGAGTTGGGACCACCAGATTCACAGGGAAAGCCCGATCCGATTAAAGGCGGAAACATGGGTCAAGCAAATTACCAAGATACTTACGATGTCTTAGGGATGCGGAGGAATGCGAGAAGGTTCCATTCGCTACCTTTATGTTAAAATGGAGAGGCAGATTCTTGGTGGGAATGTGAAGTGAACGTACCACCATGCACTTAACATTTCTTGGGAAAGATTTGAAACTGTTCAATATGCGGTACTTTCCTCGAAAGTATTAAATCATATGAAGGAGGTAGAGTTTATTAGGCCGGAATAGAACAACATGATGGTGTCTCAGTACGAGGCGAAGTTTGCGGAGTTATCCAGATTTGCACCTCATTTGGTAGAGAATGAGGAACGTATGACGCGGATGTTTCTGTGAGGTCTAAAACCCGAGATTCGTCAATACCTTATCTCTCATAAATTTTCTGTGTATTCAGATGTTGTCAACAGGGCTCAATTATTAGAGCGAGATAATGAGTATACTCAAACGAGGGACCACAACTAGGGTCATACCAGTGACAGTAGTCATCAAAACGATGATAACCAACGAGGAGGGAACAATACGGACAAAGGCGATAACCACTCCAGTGGTAATCGTGGTAATCGCGGCCATGATAATAGGAGAGGTGGGTCAAGTGGAAATTTCAGAAAGAGGAGATTCAACAATGACGGGAAGGCATCAGCAGCAGCACCAATAACAAATTCTAGGAGAGGAGAACGACCGCCAGTTAGATGTTACAAATGCGGGAAAGAGGGACATATCAGCTCAAACTGCCCATAACAATCCAAGGTATGTTATAACTGTGGAAAGGAAGGTCAAATAGCTTGGGATTGTTCATGAAGAAAACCAAGTTCGGGGGATGGTGACTCAAAAGGTCATCCGGATAAGTCGAAATCGGTGGTTCCTGAAAAGCGTTTGTTGTATTTGGACAAACGTGAGGAACCCAAACGAGGTGATCACGGGTAAGCTAATCTTGAATTCTTGCGAAGTTTATACCTTCTTGAATCTGAGTTCTACCCATTCTTTTATCTCT